>NC_069485.1:19925358-19945938 GCF_026875155.1 Cherax quadricarinatus
AAGTAAGTTAATTTACATGCAGCAAACTATTTTATAATACTATTTTATAATTTGTTATACTAAAAAAAATTATATGACAATGAGAGTATATATATAAGAAATTGTACTAACATCACTCAGTTTCTTACATATCATATTATTAGTGACATTAGAGAGACTGAAGGTATTTATTAGATTTAGAAATATATACATACTAACAATCCTGGAAAAAATAGTATTTTTCACATACTGTGTTCATAAATTGTCTGTATGTAATATGGGTATTAATATTAAAACTACCCATTTTACTGAAAAATTATAATTTAATATTTCATTTTCAGATAAATTTATGCTAAGTTATCCTAAATAGAAATGTATATACTAAAATATAATACTGAAGAAAGAAAATCATGTGTGAAGAAAAATTTACTTTTAATTATGATTTGGAAAGACATAATGTAATTCATATAGGAGAGAAGAAACAATATCAGTGCACACAGTGTAAAAAGAAGTATTTATTTTTTCACTGAAACGTCATCATCATTTGAAACATAGTAATGAAAAAAAATACCAATGTTTGCTATGTGGAGCAAGATTTATTTCTAATAAAGACTTGAAAATACATAATGTAATTCATACAGAAAAAAAAACATATCAGTGTACAGAGTGTAAAAAAGAGTATTATAGTAATTTAAAACTGAAATGTCATTTAAAATACCATAATGAAAAAGAAAAAAAGTATCCGTGTACAATTTGTGGAAAAGGATTTTTTTTTTTTATGAATTGAATAGACAATATTTTAATTCATACAAAAAAAAAACTATGTAAATGTCAGAAATGTTAGAAATGTTTTACTCATTTTGAAAATTTATTAAAACAAGTAAAATTACAAATTTCACAATCAAATGAAAAAAGACGTATAAAACAAGAACAACTCCAAGCACGACGTATTTAGTGAGAACCTATTACATACATGGATCCTTTTATAAAATACAACTCAAGGAGAATATGTATACTTGGTGAGTTTATTTTTTAAAAATGTTTTGGTAGCTGTGAATATTTAGTACAACATAAGAGACGTATAATATGTAGAAAGAAATAACTAACTTTTAAGAAATTTAACATTAATTTATATTTTATATTTTATTTCAGATAAGTGTACACTCAGTGGAAGTTGTCTAAATCATAATATACAGAAGATGCCTACAGGATGAGTGTAGAATGTTTTTAGTACAAGAAAATCAAATGTTAGAAATTATTTCATTGCAACAGTTGTGAAAAAAAAGTTGTGTTAAAACAAGAAGAACTCGAAGCATGAAGATATGTATCCTGGTGAGTTTATTTTTTAAAAATGTTTGGTTTAGCCGTGATTATTTAGTACCAACATAAGAGACCGTATAATATGTAGAAAGAAATAACTAACTTGCTAATATTAATGTAGGTTACTAAGAGGATTTAAAGTGTCGATATGATGCATACAGGAGATAGATATTCATACTCTTTCGATTTAATATCTTTTTTATGATGTAGATATTGAAGAAACACAATTTGAAGAACTTCATATAAAGAGATAAGAATTTTGCTTTCACATTATGCGGAAAGACATTTTTTGAGGTGAATATAGATTGATTTATATCCATGAATGTTTAGTGCAACATGAAAAGAGACATGATAATATTAAGACTATCAGAAAATATTAAATGTGATTTTTGAGATTTATTTACTGTATAGTACTTTTAATTTATAATTTTTTATTTTTTTATTTAGTTAAACGTGTATACTCCCCCCCCCCAGTGGAAGGTTAAAAGGGGGGTTTGGGAAAAAAAAAATATAAAAAACATACTAGGAACAAACCCATACAAAAGAGAAACTATATGTGTCAGAA
This sequence comes from Cherax quadricarinatus, assembly GCF_026875155.1. Classification (NCBI taxonomy): domain Eukaryota; kingdom Metazoa; phylum Arthropoda; class Malacostraca; order Decapoda; family Parastacidae; genus Cherax; species Cherax quadricarinatus. Next base: position 19,927,223 of record NC_069485.1, read on the forward strand.
ATGTTAGAAATGTTTTAATGTTAAGGAATAAAATGTTTTAGTATTAAGAAATATTTAGTACATGAAAAGATACATATGAGAGAGAAAACATATCAATGTCAGGTCATGTCAGAAAATGTTTCTAAAATGTTTTTATAGCCATGAATATCCTATTAACAACAAAAAAAGGGATATAATATTATTAATAGAAGTTTGATTGTTAAAATTATGGCGGAAAAGAAATTTAATTACGAAAATATAGGTTGAAAATATTTTTTAAACATACTAGAATTCATACGGGAGAGAAACCATAGCTGTGTCAGAAATGTTAATAAATGTTTAGTGAAGAAAATATTTAATACAACATGAAAAAATACATACTGGGGATAAACCATACAGGTGTCAGAAATGTCAGAAATGTTTTTGTATCAAGGAATATTTAGTACAAATGAAAGATACATAAATGAAGTTTGCTGGTACATTTATGCAAAAGCGTTTTTTACAAAATATAGGTTGAAAATACATACTAGAAAATCATTCGTAGAGAAATCATATCAGGTGTCAGAAATGTCAGGTATGTTTTGGTGCTATGATTATTTAGTACAACTTGAAAGACGGACTTTTATAATAAGAAGTTTGATTGTAAATTATGTGAAAGAAATTTTTTGAGAACGTAGATTTGAAAATTAAATATTAGATCCATAAGGGAGTGAAAACCATATCAGTGTCAAGAAATGTAAGAATGTTTTTATTGCAATGAATATTTATTACGACATGAAAGAACATTATATTATAATAAGAAGTTTGTTGTACATTATGTGAAAAGACATTTTTGAGGAATAAATATTGAAAAATAACATACTAGAATTTCATACGGGAGAGAGGGGGAGACCCATTTTTATCAGTGTCAGAAAATCGTCAGAAATGTTTTATCGTTTTGAAAATTTATTAAAACATGAAATAAACATTTAGTTGTACACGAAAGAAATTTTTTGAGAAAGTAAATTACAAATTTCAACAATCAATTAAAAAGAGACATAAATGTTTGAAATCAATAAGTAATTTGAAGAGACATAATATAAATTAATATGTCATAAAACAAGATCAACTCCACGGAGTATTTAGTGAGAACTATTACATACATGGATCCTTTTAAAATCAAGGAGATATGTATACTTGGTGTTGAGTTTATTTTTTAAAAATGTTTTGGTAGCTGTGAATATTTAGTACATCATAAGAGACGTATATGTAGAAAGGAAATAAACTAACTTTTAAGAAATTAACATAAATTTATTTTTTTTAAATTTTTATTTAGATAAATGTGTACACTCAGTGGTGGAAGTTGTTCTAAATTCATAATATACGGAGATGCATACAGAATGTTTTAGTACCAAGGAAAATCACATGTTAGAAATTATATCAGTGCACACAGTGTAAAACAAGAAGAACTCTAAGCACGAGAATATGTTACCCGGTGAGTGTATTTTTTAAATGTTTTTGGTAGCCTGTGATATATGTTAAGAAGACGTTATAAATGTAGAAAGAAAGAACTAACTTGTCTAATAATAAATGTACCGGATACTAAGAGGATTAAAGTGTCGTTAGATGCCTACAGGAGGAGTTACAGCTATTTTTTATACGTAATATTATTAATTAAATGACTCTGAAAAAGTGGAAGAATTAGCGTATACATTTGATATAGAATACTACCAATCGAATCCTTTTTGATAGATAGATAACATTCTCTTTCTGATTTAATATCTTTTTACGATGTCGATAGGAGAAACACAATTTGAAAGAAATCATATGAAGAGACATAAGAAATTTGCTTGTAAATTATGCGGAAGACATTTCCCTACAGACAGAGGTTGGAATTACATACTAGAAACAACTCATACGAAGTGAAAACATATCAGTGTCAAGAAATGTCAGAAATGTTTTAGTGCCAAGGAATATTTAGTAAAACATGAAAAGATACATCATAATAAGAAGTTTGCTTGTACAAAATGTAAAAAGACATTTTTTGAGAATAGAGTTTTGTAAAATACTTACTAGGAATTCATACGGGGAGAGAAACCATATCAGTTGTCAGGAAGGTCAGAAATGTCTTAGTGGTTAAGGATTATTTTAGTACAACATGAAAAGAGGACATGGAGTGAAACTATTCAATGTTTATAATGTCAGAAATGTTTAGTGCTAAGGAATATTTATTACAACATAAAAGAGGACATAAAATTATTAATAAGAAGTTTGCTTGTACATTATGCGAATAATACATTTTTTGAGATGATAAGTTTGGAAAATTACATACTAGAATTCATACGGGAGAGAAACCATATCAGTGTCAGATATGTCAGAAATGTTTTAAGTGTTAAGGAATATTTAGTGAAACTTTTAAAGAGAAAAATATTATTATAAGAAGTTTGCTTGTCATAATATGCGGTAAAGTTGTTTTTTGAGAAATGTGAGATGAAACTACATACTAGAATTTATACGATAGAGAAACCCATATCTGTCGTCATAAATGTAATTAATGTTTTTAGTATAAAGGATATTTTAGTACAACATAGAAAAGTTGTCGTGCGAATAGGGAAGAACAATGCGAATAAATTTGTGTTCGTACGCAAATAATTTTCGCAATCTGGTACAAAATTAAAAATTTTTACATTAACATTAATGGAAAAAAAATATTTAAACATATGTGATTTTTAAGGTTTAAATTATTTACTGTATTTATTTACTGTATAGTAGTACTTTTAATTTATATTTTATATTTTATTTTAAATGTAATATGTCCTCTGAAAAAGTGGAAGAATTAGGGTATACATTTGATATATATACTATAATTGAATCCTTTAATAAGATAGATATTATTACTCTTTCTGATTTAATATCTTTTTACGATGTAGATATTGAAAAAACACAATTTGAAGAACTTCATATGAAAAGACATATTATTAATAATAAGAAGTTTGCTTGTACATTATGCGGAAAGACATTTCTTAAATAAATATAGGTTGGAATACATACTAGAACTCATACGAAGAGAAGAAACCATATCAGTGTCAGAAATGTCAGAAATGTTTTAGTGCCAAGGAATATTTAGTTATTAAAAACATGAAAGAAACATACGGGAGAGAAAAACCATATCAGTGTCAGAAATGTCAGAAAGAAATGTTTTAGTATTAAGAAATATTTAGTTACAACATGAAATGCTAATACGAGACGAGAAACCATATCAAGTCATACATGTCAGAATGTTTGTTCGTCATGACCATTTATTAAAACCATGAAAAGCAGACTTTATAATAAGAAGTTGCTTGTACATTATGCGATAAAGACATTTTTTGAAAAACGTTAGATTGAAAATACATATTAGAACTCATACGGGAGAGAAACCATATCAGTGTCAGAAAAGTCAAAAATGTTTTTTATAGCCATGTATATCTATACAACATGAAAAGTGAAAATAATATTATTAAATAAGAAGTTTGCTGTACATTATGTGGAAAGAAATTTCCTTACAAAAAATAGGTTGGGAAATACATATACAATTCATACGAAAGTGAAACTTATCGGTGTCAGAAATTGTCCAGAAATGTTTTTATTGTCATGAATTATTTATTACAACATGAAAAAATACATACTGGGGATAAACCATATCAGTGTCAGGAAATGTCAGAAATGTTTTAGTTAAAGGAATATTTGTACAACATGAAAAGATTACATAATAAGAAGTTGCTTGTACATTATGCGAAAAGACATTTTTTAAAAATATAGGTTGAAAATTCTATAGAACTCATCAGAAGAGAATTATATCAGTGTCAGAAAATGTCAGAAATGTTTTTATAGCCATTGAATATTTTTAAAACATGGAAAAGAGGACATTTATAATAAGAAGTTTGCTTGTAAATTATGTGAAAAGACATTTTTTGAGGAAAGTAGATTGAAAAATACATCATTAGAAATCATAGGGAGAGAAACCATTTCAGTGTCTGAAATGTTCAGAAATGTTTTTATTGCATGAATATTTATTACATCATGAAAAGAAACATAATATTATTGAAGATATTTGCTTGTACATTATGCGAAAAAGGACTTTTTTGAGAAAAAATAAGTTGAAAATACATACTAGAATTCCATATGGAGAGAAACTTATCAGTGTCAGAAATGTCAAAAATGGTTTTTATATCCATGAATGTTCTAGTGCACATGAAAAATGAGTCATATAATATTAAGACTATCAGAAAATGTTAAATGTTTTTTTATAGTCATTAATATTTAGTAAAACAAAATTTTGATTTTTGAGATTTATTACTGTTTAGTACTTTTAATTTATATTTTTTAGTTTATTTCAGATAAACATGTATATTCAGAGGATGTGTTTAAATTATAATGTACTACTTGTTCATTTTTTTATACAGTATGTCCTACTGAAAAAGTGGAAGAATTAGCCTATACATTTGACTATAGATACTACAATCGAATCTTTGATAAGATTGATAAACATTACTCTTTCAGATTTAATATCTTTTTACGATGTCAGATATTGAAGAAGCACAATTTGGAGAACCTTCATATGAAGAGACATAAGAAAGTTTGCTTTGTATATTATGCAGAAAGACATTTTCTACAAAATTAGGTTGGAAATACATACATAGAACAAATCATACGAAGAGAAACCATTACAGTGTCAGAAATGTAGAAATGTTTTAGTGCAAGGAATATTAGTACACATGTAACAGATACATACGGAGAGAAACCATATCAATGTCAGACATGTCAGAAATGTTTTGTTCGTCATGACTATTTATTTAACATAAAAAAAAAACTATAAGAAGTTTGCTTGTACATTATGCGGGAAAAGGAATTTTTTGAGGAATATAGATTGTAAAATACATACTAGAATTCATATGGAGGCGAGAAACCACATCAGTGTCAGAAATGTCAGAAATGTTTTGTGCCAAGGAATATTAGTACAACATGAAAAGAGACATGTTACTTTAATAGAAAATGTTAAATACGTGATTTTTGAGGTTTTACTTTACTGTATAGTATCTCATAATTGCACTACTTGATATTTTTTATACATATATATTATAAATATTAATAAAATGTCCTCTGAAAAAGTATGAAGAATTAACATATACATTTTGATATAGATATACATTGAATCCTTTTGATAAGATAGATAACATTACATTCTGATAATTATCTTTTTACGTGTTAGATATTGAAAGAAAACAATTTTGAAGAAAATACAATTCCAAAGATTGGTAGAAATAACTCATTATGGGGAGAGAAACCCATTTCTGTGTCAGAAATGTAGAAATGTTTTAGTGTTAAGAATATGTAGTGAAAATGTAAAGATACATATGGGGGAATAAAACCATTAGAGTAAGAAATGTCTGAATGTTTTTTTGTCATGACTATTTATTTCAATTATGAATAGTAGACATAATATATTATAAGAGGTTTGCTTGTACAATATGTGAAAGAAATTTTTTGAGAAATGGGAGATGAAAAAACATACTAGGACTCTTACGAATACGGGAGAGAAACTATATCAGTGTCAGAAATGTCAGAAATGTTTTAGTGCTAAGGAATATTTAGTACAACATGAAAAGAGACATAATATTATTAATAAGAAGTTTGCTTGTACATTATGCGAAAAGACATTTTTTGAAAAACGTAGATTGAAAATACATAAGAGAACTCATACGAAAGAGAAACTATATTCAGTGTCAGAAATGTCAGAAATGTTTTAATGCCAAGGAATAATTTTAGTACAACATGAAAAGAGACTAATAAGAAGTTTGCTTGTACATTATGCAAAAAGACATTTTTTGAGAAATGTAGATTGAAAAATACTATTAGAGAATCTTACAGGAGAGAAAAACCATATCAGTGTCTGAAATGTCGAAAGTTTTGGTCGCCATGTCATTTAGTACAAACATGAAGAGATACTATAAGAAGTTTGCTTGTACATTTGCGAAAAGACTTTTTTGGAAAAATATAGAATTGAATAATACATATTAGAACTCATACGGGAGAGAAACCATTATCATTGTCAGAAATGTCAAAAATGATTTTATAGCTATGAATATCTTTTACAACATGTAAAAGGGACATAATATTATTATAAGAAGTTTGAATTGTAAAATTCTGCCGTCCTGAAATTTCTTATGGAAATATAGGTTGAAATACTATAGGAATTCATACGAAACGAGAAAACTATATCGGTGTCGAAATGTATAAATGTTTTAGTGTCAAGAAATATTAGTACAACTGAAAAAGAGATATGAAAGAGAAATCATGTAATGTACATTTTTTTTATATCTAAATATCTATCAGTATATATATTAATATTAATTAAAATGTCTCTGAAAAAGTGGAAGCATTAACTACTATATCAAATCTTTGATAAGATAGATAACATTACTCTTTCTGATTTATTCTTACGATGTAGATAAAAAGTTTGCTTGTACATATGCGGAAAGGACATTTCCTACAAATATTGGTTGGAAATACTACTAGAACAACCATACGAAAGAGAAACCATATCAGTGTCAAGAAATGTCAGAAATGTTTTTAGTATTGCACCTACCAATTTAGTACAACATGAAAAAGATATATACAGAGAGAAACCATATCAATGTCAGACATGTCAAAATCTTTGTTTGTCATGACTATTTAGCTACAACATGAAAAGTTACATAATAGAAGTTTGCTAGTACATTATGCGGAAAGAAATTTCTTTTAAAATATAGGTTGAAATACATACTAGAAGTCATACGGATGAGAAGAAACCATTCAGTCGTCAGAAATGTCAGAAATGTTTTAGTGCCAAGTGAATATTTAGTTACAACATTGATAAAGAGTCATGATATTAATAATAAGAAGTTTGCTTGTAATTATGCGAAGAGACATTTTTTGAGGAATATAGATTGAAAATATATACTAGAATTCATACGGAGAGAGAAACCTTATCAGTGTCAGAATGTCCAGAAATGTTTTTATATCTTGATTGTTTTAGTACTACATGAAAAGAGACATAATATTATTAATAAGAAGTTTGCTTGTACATTAATGCGAAAAGACATTTTTTTGAGAAATATAAGTGAAAATACATACTAGATTCAAATGGGAGAGGAAAACACATCAGTTGTCAGAAATGTCGAAATGTTTTAGTGGCCAAGGAATATTTAGTACAACATGAAAAGAGACATGATACTATTAGACATAGAAAATGTTTAATATGTGTTTTGAGTTTATTTACTTTATAGTACTCATAATGCACTAACTTTGTACATTTTTTATACATAATATCTATTATATATTATAATTTAAAATGTCCTCTGAAAAAGTGGAAGAAGAATTAACATATACATTGATATAGATACTACAATTGGAATCCTTTGATAAGATAGATAACATTACTCTTTCTGATTTAATATCTTTTTACGATGTAGATATTGAAGAAACAATATTTGAAGAAAAGTACAAAAACAAAAGATTAGTGTGGATAAAGAGGAACGTATCAGTGAAAAAAAGAAACCCTGGATTTACAAAGATTGGAGAAATAAACTTACGCGGAGAGAAACCATTTTCAGTGTCAGAAATGTCAGAAATCGTTTTAGTGTTAAGAAAATATTTAGTGAAACATGAAAACGATACATACGTGGAGAGAAACCATACAAGTCAAACATGTCAGAAGAAATGTTTTGTTCATTATGGGGGGGGGGAAACCATTTATTTAACATGAAAAAGAGACATATTATTATTAATAAGAAGTTTGCTCTGTACATTATGCGAAAAAAAGGGACATTTTTGGAAAAATATAGATTGAAACACATATTAGGAAACTCATACGGGAGAGAAACCATATCAGTTGTCAGAAATTCAAAAAGTTTTAGTATTAAGAAATTATTTAGTACAACATGAAAAAGATACATACGGGAGAGAAAACCATATAATGTCAGACATGGTCAGGAAATGTTTTGTTCGTCATGACTATTTAGTACAACATTGAAAAGAGCATAAATATTTATTAAATAAGAGGTTTGCTTGTACAATATGTGAAAAGAAATTTTTTGAGGAAAAATAGACATGAAAAAACATACTAGAACTCATCGAATAGGGAGAGTGAAACTATATCAGTGTCAGAATGTCAGAAATGTATTTTTTTAGATGCTTAAGATATTAGTACACATGAAAAGAGATATAATATTATATAATAAGAAGTTTGCGTACATTAGAGGAATTTTTTTTTGAGAACTGGGATGAATAAAAAACATACTAGAACTCTTACAGAAGAAAAAACTATATCAGTGTCAGGAAATGTCAGTAAATGTTTTAATGCCCAAAGGAATATTTAGTTACAACATGAAAAGAGGACGTACATTATATGGAAAAAAAAAAAGAAAGACAAATGAAATGAAACATCAATTATTAAAACCATTTAGTAAATTTGGAAAATCCAGTTAATGCCATAAGTTAGTGTTTTAAATTTTTATATTTAAATTTATTATTTATAAATGTTATTTATTTGGCTCTTCTAATTGTTACGTAGGATTTATAATATTTTTTGTATTTTATACTGAACTATAAATGGTAATTATAATAAAAAGTAGTATTTTTATTTAATTAAATTACACCAGTTTTAATATATTAGTAACATTTAAAATTTAACTTGGTAATTATGCTTAATTTTCAAAACGATTCATTGCTTATTAGGCCAATAAGTTTTACATTTTGGCAAATATCTCCAAGACACTTAATAATTAGACATATTCGGCAACTTATTTGTCAAATAGGCTAAAAATAAGTTTTTACATATTCGGCACGACATAGTATATATATATATTTATTTATATATATTTATATATATATATATATATATATATATATATATATATATATATATATATATATATTATATATTATATATTATATATATATTATATATATATGCAATAAAGATCACAGTTATATATATATATATATATCATATATATATATATTTATTTATGTATAATGTCGTGCCGAATATGTAAAACTGGTATTTAGCAAGAATCATTTAAATTAAGTCTTTCTTAAAATTTTCTCATATACGTTTAAAAGATATATTTTTTTCTTAATGTAATGTAAAAAAATTTAATTCGCCACCAAAAGGAACTTAAGAAACCTACCTAACTAATTATAACAAGAACAATTTATTTAGCCCAACTAACTAAATTATATTTCAGATTTGTTTACAGTAAATTTTAATACTAACAAACACAATGAAAATATATTTTTTTTAGTTAGGTCAGAATGATTTTTGCTAAATTTATTGCTACACAAATTTTCGCTTGTCCTATATGGCATGATGAACGTTTGCTTTTATAGCCAAGTTCGCAAATTCTGCATTATTCGGCTCGACAGAAATATATATATATATATATAGATATATATATATATATTTATATATATATATTTATTATATATATTTATATAGATATATCTATATAATTATAATAATATATATATATATATATATATATTTATATATATTTATATATATATATATATATATATATAAATATTATATATATATGTATATATATATATTTTATATATATATTAATTTATATATATTATATATATATTATTATATATATATATTTATTATGTATATTTTATATATATAATTATATATATATATTTATATATTATAATTATATATAGATATATTATATATATTTTATATATATATAATTATATGTTATATATATATATATATATTGTATATTATAATATATATATATATTATATATATATATATTTATAGATATATATTTAATATATATTATATTTTATATATTTATATATATGTCGTGCCGAATTGTAAAATCTCATTTTTAGCCTATTTGACAAATAAGTTGCGATATGTCTAATTATTAAGTGTCTTGAGATATTGCCAAAATGCTAAACTTATTGGCTAATAAGCAATGAATCGTCATGGAAAATTAAGACATAATTAGCAAGTTAAATTTTGAAATGTTAATAATATAAAGCTGTTCAAATGTTAATAATTATTAGTAGTAAGCTGGTTGTAATTAATATTTAATACAAATATACAACTTTTTTTTATTATAATGTACCATTTAATATTTCATATTAAGTACAAAAATATTATAAACCACGTAAACTATTAGAAGCAAAGAAATAATAACATTATAAATATAAATTTAAAACACATTTATTATGGCTTAACTGGGATTCCAAATTTACTGAAATGGTTTTTTTTTAATAATTGATGTTAATTTTATTGTCTTTTCTTTTGTTTTTTTCCATAATGTACGTATCTTTTCATGTTGTACTAAATATCCTTGGCATTAAAAACATTTCTGAATTTCTGACCTGTTATGTTTTTCTTCCGTATGAGTTCTAGTATGTTTTTTCATTTCCCATTTCTCAAAAAAAAAATTTTCCTCATATGTACAAGTCAAACTTTTTTATTAATAATATTATGTCTCTTTTCAGGTTGAACTAAATTTCCCTTGGCACTAAAACATTTCTGAACTTTATGACCCACTGATATAAGTTCTCTTCCGTAGAGTTCTAGTATGTTTTTTCAACTTATATTTCTCAAAAAAATGTCTTTTGCATAATGTACAAGCAAACTCCGTATTAATAATTTTATGTCTCTTTCATGTTGTTACTAAATTTCCTTGGCAACTAAACATTTTGACATTTCTGCAGTGATATGATTTTCTCCCGTATGAGTTCTAATATGTATTTTCAACTTATTTTCTCAAAAAATGTCTTTTCGCATAATGTACAAGCAAATTCTTATTAATAATATTATGGTCTCTTTTCATGTTGTACTAAATATTCCTTGATACTGAAACATTTCTGACATTTCTGACACTGATGTGGTTTCTCTCTTTCGTATGAGTTGTTCTAGTATGTATTTCCAACCTCTGTTTTGTTAGGGAATGTCTTTTTCGCATAATGTACAAGGCAATTTCTTTTTAATAATATTATGTTTTATCATGTTGTACTAAATATTCCTTGGCCACAAAAACATTTCTGACATTTCTGACACTGATTGGTTTCTCTTTCGTATGAGTTCTAGTATGTATTTCCACCTTGTTTTGTATGAAATGGTCATTTAGCATAATGTACAAGCAAACTTTTATTAATTTTTATGTCTCTTTTCATGTTGTACTAATATTTTTTAATACTTAAACATTTGGACCATTTCTGACATGATATGGTTTCTCTCCGGTATGAGTTCTAATATGTATTTTCAATCTATATTTTTCAAAATATGTCTTTTCGCATAATGTTACCAAGCAAATTTCTTATTAATAATATTATGTCTCTTTTCATGTTGTAATAAGAGTCATAATCGAACAAAACAATTTCTGACATGCCTCTGACATTGATATGGTTATCACTGTATGTATTTTTCATGTTTCACTAAAATATTTCTTAACACTAAAACATTTCCGACATTTCTGACAATGATATGAGTTTATCTCCGTATGAGGTATTTCTCCAATATTTGTTCCAGGGTGTCACTAATCTTTTTTTTTTGTATTATCTTCAATATTGTTTCTTCAATATTCTAATCGTTAAAAAGTTATTAAATCAGAAAGAGTAATGTTATCTATCTTATCAAAGGATTCAATTGTAATATCTATATCAAATGTATACGATAATTCTTCCACTTTTTAGAGAACATTTTAATTAATAATTACAGAATAAAAAATGTACAAATTAGTGCTTATGAGTACTTACAGTAAATAAACCTCACACTTTTTAACATTTCTGAATAATAGTATAATGTCTCTTTTCATGTTGAACTAAATATTTTTTAATACTAAAACATTTCTGACATTTCTGACACTGATATGGTTTCTCTCCCATGTGAATTCTAGTATGTATTTTCAACTTATATTTCTCAAAAAATGTCTTTTCACATAATGTACAAGCAAACTTCTTATTAATAATATCATGTCTCTTTTTATGTTTTACTATACATTAATGGCTATAAAAACATTTTTGACATTTCTGACACTGATATGGTTTTTCTCCCGTATGAGTTCTAATATGTATTTTCAATCTATATAGGTAGTAGGTTGGTAGACAGCAACCACCCAGGGAAGTACTACCGTCCTGCCAGATGACTGTGAAACAAAAACCTGTAACTGTTTTGCATGATGGTAGGATTGCTGGTTTCTTTTTCTGTCTCATAAACATGCTAAGATAACAGGGATATCTTGCTACTCCTACTTACACTTTGGTCACACTTCACAGACACGCACATGCATATATATATATACATACAATCTAGGTTTTTCTCACTTTTTTTTTTTCTACAATAGCTCTTGTTCTTTTTTTCTTCTATTGTCCATGGGGAAGTGGAAAGAATCGTTCCTCCGTAGCCATGCGTGTCGTATGGGCGACCTAAAATGCCGGGTGCCAATGGGCTAGTAACCCCTTCTCCTGTATACAATTACATAAAAAGTGAAGAAGAAGAAAACTTTTATAAAATGGGTTGCTTATATGTGCGTGGATGTAGTGCGGTGACAAGAAACAGATGTATTGTTGATGTTATGAATTAAAAAGAAGTTGGATGTCCTGCCCTAGCGAAAACAAAGCTGAAGGGGGTAGGAGAGTTTAGTGGGGGGAAGGAATAATGGGATTAAATCTGGAGTATCTGAGAGAGTTAGAGCAAAGGAAGGGGTGCAGTATGTTGAATGATAAGTTATGGAAGAGAAAAGAAGAATATGGAATGTGTAAATCAAGAATTATGTGGATTAATGTAAAGGTTGATGCGATGAAGTGGGGCATAATAAGCGTGTATACTCCTGGAGAAGAGAGGAATGCAGAGGAGAGAGAGAGATTTTTGGGAGATGTTAAGGTGAAGGTATGGGCCTTTGAACCAAGTGAGAGAGTATTGTGGTAGGGGACTTGAATGCTTAAGTAGGAGAAACTTTTAGAGAGGGTGTGGGAGGTAAGTTTGGGGTGCCAGGTTTATAAAAAATGATAATGGGAGCCCTTTGATTGAACTTTGTATAGCAAGGGGTTTAGTTATAGGTAATACATATTTTAGAAAAAGAGGGATAAATAAGTATTACACGATATGATGTAGGCGAAATGGACAGTGTTTGTAGGAGTATGTATTGGTAGATAAAAGTCTGTTGAGTAGACTTCTGGATGTACATGTTTATAGAGGGGCACAGATATATCAGATCACTTTCTAGTTTAGCTACATGAGGAGTAAAAGGTAGATGGGATACAAGGAGAATAGAAGCATCAGGGAAAGGAGAGGTGAAGGTTTATAAACTAAAAGTGGAGGCAGTTAGGGTAATGATATAACAGATATTGGATGATAGATGGGCTAATTGAGAGCATAGGCAATGGGTCGAAGAGGGATATGGGGTAGGGTTTTTAAAAAAATGTAGTGTTAGAGTGTTCAGCGAAAGTTTGTGGTTACAGGGAAAGTGGGTGCAGGAGGGAAGGGATGCGATTGGTTGGATTGATGATGTAAGAGGTAAGTAAGGGACGAAAAAGTTCAGCATATGAGAAGTTTTACAAAGTAGAAGTTGGATGCAAGGATGGGAAGAGTAATGGAGAAAAAGAGAGAAGTAAGAGCGTGGTGAAGCAATTGTTAAAAAGAGAGCAAATGAGAGGAGTGGGTGGAGATGTTTATCACAAATTTTGTTGAAAATAAGGAAAAAGTTTTGGAGTGAGGATTTAAACAAGTTTAAGAAAGCCTAGAGGGATAACAAATGGAATGTGTCAGTTAAAAATAGGAGAGGAGAGTTATTAAAATGAGAGTTAGAGGTATTGGGAATGAAGATGGAGGGAATTTTGGGAATTCGTTAATGTTGATGAAGCTAAGGGAAGCTGTGATTTCGTTGTATAGGGCAAGAGAATAACATCTGTTGGTGTGGTGGAAAGCAGTCTAAGTTTTGAGTGTGGGGGAGTTCGTGAGGCAGTAGGTTAAAAGAAAGGGGGTAAGGCAGCGGGATTGATGGGTTAAAGATAGAAATGATTAAAAGCGGTGGCTATATGTTTTGGAGTGGTTGGGTGCAATTATTTATATAAATGTATGGAAGAGGGTAGGACAGGGATTGGCAGAGAGCCTTGCATAGTTCCTTTGTATAAAGGCAAAGGCGATAAAACGAGAGTGCAAAATATTATGGGGGGAATAAGTCTGTTGAGTGTTACTGGTTAAAGTGTCTGGTAGAGTTATATTGAAAGAATTAAGAGTTTAAGAAGGAGATAGGATAGCAGATGAACAAGGAGGCTTTTGGAAAGTAGGGGTGTGTGGACCAGGTGTTTACAGTGAAACATATAAGTGAACAGTATTTAGGAAAGGCTAAAGAGGTCTTTGCTGCATTTAGGATTGGAAAAGGGCGTATGACAGGGTGGGATAGGGGGGCTATGTGGGCAGATGTTGCAAGTGTATGGTGTAGGACGGTAGCGTTACTGAAAGCAGTGAAGGTTTTTACGGGATAGTGAGGATCAAGATTAGGTATGTAGGAAAGAGGGAAAATTTTTTCCCAGTAAAAGTAAGGCCTTAGACAAGGATGTTGTGATGTCACCGTGGTGTTTAAATTTATTTATTGATGGTTGGGTTGTTGAGAAGTAAATGCGAGGGTCTTGCAAGAGGCGTGGAGTTAAAGATAAAGAAGCAAACACAAAAAAGTGGAGTTTGTCACAGCTGCTCTTTGCTTGATGACACTGTGCTCTTGGGAGATTCTTGAGGAGAAGTTGCAGGATTGGAGGATGAATTTTGGTAGGGTGTGCAAAGGGAAAAATTAAAGGTGCAAACAGGAAAGAGTAAGGTTATGAGGATAACAAAAAGTTTAGGTGATGAAAGATTGAATATCAGATGGAGGGAGAGAGTATGGAGGAGGTGAACTTTTATTCAGATTATTGGGATTGGACGTGTCAGTGGATGGGTCTATGAAGATGAGGTTGAATCATAGAATTTGATGAGGGAAAAAGAGTGAGTGGTGCACTTAGGAGTCTGTGGGAGACAAAGAACTTTGTCCTTGGAGGCAAAGAGGAGGAATGTATGAGAGTATAGTTTATACCAACGCTCTTATATGGTGTGAAGCGTGGGTGATGAATGTTGCAGCGAGGAGAAGGCTGGAGGCAGTGGAGATGTCATGGTCTGAGGTCAATGTGTGGTGTGAATATAATGCAGGATTCGTAGTTTGAAGTTAGTCTGGAGGTTGCGGGATACCAAAACTGTTGTCCAGAGGGCTGAGGAAGGGTTGTTGAGGTGGGTTCGGACAAGTAGAGGATTGGAGCGAAACAGAATGACTTTCAAGAGTGTATCAGTCTGTGTGGAAGGAAGCGGGGTAGGGGTCGCCTAGGAAAGGGTTGGAGGGGAAGGGGTAAAAAGGAGTTTTTGTGTGCGAACAACTCCAAGCACGACGTATTTATGGAACCTATTAACATAACATGGGATCCTTTTATAAATTACAACTCAAGGAGAATATGTATACTTGGTGAGTTTATTTTTTAAAAATGTTTGGTAGCTGTGAATATTTTGTACAACATAAGAGGACGTATTAATATGTAGAAAGGAAATAAACTAACTTTTAAGAAATTTACATTAATTTATATTAAATATTTTCTTTCAGTATAATGTGTACACTCAGTGGAAGTTGTCTAAATCATCTAATATACGGAAGATGACTACAGGATGAGTGTAGAATGTTTTTAGTACAAGAAAATCAAATGTTAGAAATTATTTCATTGCAACAGTTGTGAAAAAAAAGTTGTGTTAAAACAAGAAGAACTCGAAGCATGAAGATATGTATCCTGGTGAGTTTATTTTTTAAAAATGTTTGGTTTAGCCGTGATTATTTAGTACCAACATAAGAGACCGTATAATATGTAGAAAGAAATAACTAACTTGCTAATATTAATGTAGGTTACTAAGAGGATTTAAAGTGTCGATATGATGCATACAGGAGATAGATATTCATACTCTTTCGATTTAATATCTTTTTTATGATGTAGATATTGAAGAAACACAATTTGAAGAACTTCATATAAAGAGATAAGAATTTTGCTTTCACATTATGCGGAAAGACATTTTTTGAGGAATATAGATTGATTTATATCCATGAATGTTTAGTGCAACATGAAAAGAGACATGATAATATTAAGACTATCAGAAAATATTAAATGTGATTTTTGAGATTTATTTACTGTATAGTACTTTTAATTTATATTTTATTTTTTTATTTAGTTAAACGTGTATACTCCCCCCCCCCAGTGGAAGGTTAAAAGGGGGGTTTGGGAAAAAAAAAATATAAAAAACATACTAGGAACAACCCATACAAAAGAGAAACTATATGTGTCAGAAATGTTAGAAATGTTTTAATGTTAAGGAATAAAATGTTTTAGTATTAAGAAATATTTAGTACATGAAAAGATACATATGAGAGAGAAACCATATCAATGTCAGACATGTCAGAAATGTTCAAAAATGTTTTATAGCCATGAATATCCTATTAACAACAAAAAAAGGGATATAATATTATTAATAGAAGTTTGATTGTTAAAATTATGGCGGAAAAGAAATTTAATTACGAAAATATAGGTTGAAAATATTTTTTAAACATACTAGAATTCATACGGGAGAGAAACCATAGCTGTGTCAGAAATGTTAATAAATGTTTAGTGAAGAAAATATTTAATACAACATGAAAAAATACATACTGGGGATAAACCATACAGGTGTCAGAAATGTCAGAAATGTTTTTGTATCAAGGAATATTTAGTACAAATGAAAGATACATAAATGAAGTTTGCTGGTACATTTATGCAAAAGCGTTTTTTACAAAATATAGGTTGAAAATACATACTAGAAAATCATTCGTAGAGAAATCATATCAGGTGTCAGAAATGTCAGGTATGTTTTTAATATTGTCGAGAAGATTGAGAGAAAATTATGTCATGTTTAAATTTAAATTCCTCTCAGTCAGTGTTCTCACATTTTAGTATGTCTTAGTTTTATGCACAGAAAAGTAGCATTTGCTAGTTTAAGCCATGTTGTATCGCGGTGTGTTTTTAAAGTTTCCGTGTGTCCAGTGAGGTCTGAGCCAGACCTGAGTAGCACCACTATGCTAAGTCACCCGTGTGACGAGTGTGTTTGACAGCTGATTACTCAGCCCTGAGCGTATGAGCCCTCTTGTACAGAAAGCCTTTATGCTCGTCGCTCGGGTTGTTCTGCAGAATCGTACCTGCTACGATTCCCATCGAGATTTGTTTCACTTCACCTCCAGACCTTCAGAGTGCAGTTATATGTAGAGAAACAAGTCTGGGGACGCTTAGGCTAACCTCTGCTATAACTCCAACTGTCGAGAGATGATACTCGTCAAGCCGCAGGCAGGCCTGTCGGTAGACACTGTGTCAGCCTCGTGTCACAAGCTTCAGTGAGCAGCCTGCACAAAGAAGATGTCACTTTGACTGCTAGCTCTCTCACTGCAGTCTGGTGTATGATGTTACGACTCCCAGATGTTTCTCCCAGTCGTCTCTGCCACGACTCGCTCCACAACTCACTCCATGCTCGCCGGCAGTGACAGCCCAGCGACAGTACCAGTCGAGAAGTGTCCTCCTGAGTCGCTTGCCAGAAGTCCTGCCCAGTTGCCGAGTTTTGTCGACGCCTCACTCGAGGGCACCAGCATGTTGTGCCCCAGGTTGAGTGAAACCTGCAGCGACTCCTACGATGTCTGCTTCACTGTTCCAGAGGAGACCGTAACCTGTTACGTCACAGCTCAGCCGCAGCGATGTCTCCCGTGTTGCAGTATCTGTCCAGACGCAGGAAGGTGTGCAGTGATGCCCTTCGACGCTCACTGCCTATGACCACGATATTTAGCACACCCCACATGTTTTTTCTTCCCTCCCTGTAGGAAGTTTTTTTTTCCATGTTCATATGTATATATATGTTTTTATTTTGTGTTCTGTGCCCCGTTCCTACGAGAGAGAGACCGAGTTTCTTTTACCACCAGTATTGTCGCGTCGGGACGACGCGCGGTAGGTGGCCGAGCGTATGTAGATAGCCTGTACTGTCTGCACAGACAGCCCATGCTGTCTGCCAGCTTAGTTCATATTTCGCGCCACTCAGATGCTGCCACTTCAGTATGCCCAGACATGCCTCCGCCTCACTCACACAGCGGCCTAGCAGGAAGACACAAGTACTCCCAGCTCTCTCTCGTGGGCATGGCCCTCCCGGGCCATGGGCACAACACAAGCCTGTGTACCCACTACGACTTAACAATAAAGTAAGAAGCCTCCGAAGATATATCATTTACTACCCGCTACCAAACAAGCTCGTTATAGTCCCTCTAGGATTTTCCAGGTGTATATAATCACGTATCTCTCCCGCCTGCGTTCCAGGGAATACAGGTTTAGGAACCTCAAGCGCTCCCAGTAATTGAGGTGTTTTATCTCCGTTATGCGCGCCGTGAAGGTTCTCTGTACATTTTCTAGGTCAGCAATTTCACCTGCCTTGAAAGGTGCTGTTAGTGTGCAGCAATATTCCAGCCTAGATAGAACAAGTGACCTGAAGAGTGTCATCATGGGCTTGGTTTCCCTAGTTTTGAAGGTTCTCATTATCCATCCTGTCATTTTTCTAGCAGATGCGATTGATACAATTTATGGCCCCTTTAAGGTGAGACCCTGACATGATCACTCCCTGTCTTTGACGTTGG
>NC_069485.1:19946438-19996352 GCF_026875155.1 Cherax quadricarinatus
TTAATTTCAGTAATAATATTTAATACTGGTATTATTATAAGCTTTGTATATTCATCGCCCTTTATAATTAACACAGCTTACTATTACATCTCGTAACTCAAACATATTAAAGTATTTATACTAAACTTTTCTATATAACATTGCTTTTTCTTTGTACTTTACAGTCATTATTTATGTTTCATGTTTTTCTGAAAATTATTATCAATCTGTAAGGGGTCCTTATTATGAAGATGTATTTCGTTCTATTGTAAATCTTTTAATGATTGCAGAACACATTATACATTTTATATTTTTCTCTTTTAGTAAATTTTTTAGACTTGAAGTAAAAATTTTATTGTAAATTTAAAATTAAATTATAAATCTTATCATTTTTATCATCATCTTCACCATTTCCTTATTCTAAAAGTAAGTTAATTTAAATGCAGCAAACTATTTTATAATACTTTTTTATATTTGTTATACTAAAATAAATTAAGTGACATGAGAGTATATATATAAGAAATTATACTACATCTGTCAGTTTCTTACATATATATTATTCGTGAATTGGAGAGGGATATGAAGGTATTTATTAGATTTAGAAATATATACATACTAACAAATCTGGAAAAAATAGTATGTTTCACATACTGTGTTCATAAATGTCTGTATATAAATATGGGTATTAATATTAAAAACTACCCATTTTACTGAAAAATTATATTTAATATTGCATTTTCAGATAAATTTATGCTTAGTTATATAAATAGAAATTGTATCATACTAAATGATCAGACACTAAATATAATACTGAAGAAAGAAAATCATGTGTGGAAGAAAAATTTACTTCTTAATTATGATTTGGAAAGACATAATGTAATTCAATAGGAGAGAAGAAACAATATCAGTGCACACAGTGTAAAAAGAAGTATTTGCATGTTTTTCACTGTACATATCATCATTTGAAAACATAGTATGAAAAAAAATACCAATGTTTGCTATGTGGGCAAGATTATTTCTATAAGACTTGAAAATACATTTAATGTAATTTCATACAGAAAAAAAACATATCATGTGTACAGAGTTGTTAAAAAAGAGTTATTATAGTAATTTAAACTGAAACGTCATTTAATATACCATAATGAAAAAGAAAAAAGTATCCAGTGTAAATTTGTGGAAAAGGATTTGTTTTGTTTTTTTATGAATTGAATTAGACCATATTTTAATTCATACAAAAAAAAAATATATAAATTTCAGAACTGTCGAATTGTTTTACTCGTTTTGAAAATTTATTAAAACATGAAAATAACATTTAGTTTGTACACGAAAGTATAAAAAATAATAAAAAATTTTTTTTTGAGAAAGTAAATTACAAATTTCACAACAAATGAAAAAAGAGACATAAATGTTAGAATCATATAAGTGTACAGAGTGTGAAAAAGTTTTTTATCATAATTCTTCATTGAAGAGACATAATTTTATTCATGATGTGTTTAAACAAGAAGAACTTCAAGCACGTCGTATTTAATGAGAACCTTATTACTCAGATGGATCCTTTTATAAAAATGCAAATTCAAGGAGAATTATGTATACTCGGTGAGTTTATTTTTTACAAATGTTTTGGTAGGTGAATATTTAGAAACATAAGTGACGTATAATATGTAGAAAGAAATAACTAACTTTTAAGAAAATTTAACCATAATTTTATTTTATATTTTATTTCAGATCAATGTGTATACTCAGTGTGGAAAGTTGTCTAAATCATAATATACGGAAGATGGCCTACAGGATGAGTGTAGAATGTTTTAGTACCAGGAAACATCAACATGTTAGAAAAATTTATATCAGTTGACACAGTGTGGAAAAAAAAGAATGGGTAAAAACAAAAAGAACTCCAAGAAAGACGTATTTAGTGAGAACCTATTGCACTAAATGGATCCTTTTATAAAATGCTTATTCAAGGAGAATATGTCTACTCGGTGTGTTTATTTTATTAAAAATGTTTTGGTTAGCCGTGAATATTTATAGTACAACATAAGAGACGTATAATATGTAGAAAGAAAAATAACTAACTTGTCTAAATCATAATGTACGAGATACTAAGAGGATTAATTATAAGAGTGTCGATAAGATGCTACGGAGTATAGCTATTTTTTATACGCATTTTATTATATTAAATGTCCTCTGAAAAAGTGGAAGGAATTAGCGTATACATTTGATATAGATACTACAATCGAATCCTTTGATAAGATAGATAACATTACTCTTTCTGATTTAATATCTTTTTACGATGTAGATATTGAAGAAACACAATTTGAAGAACTTCATATGAAGAGACATAAGAAATTTGCTTGTACATTATGCGGAAAGACATTTCCTACAGAACAGAGGTTGGAAATACATACTAGAACAACTCATACGAAAGAGAAACCATATCAGTGTCAGAAATGTCAGAAATGTTTTAGTGCCAAGGAATATTTAGTAAAACATGAAAAGATACATCATAATAAGAAGTTTGCTTGTACAAAATGTAAAAAGACATTTTTTGAGAAATATAGATTGAAAATACATACTAGAATTCATACGGGAGAGAAACCATATCAGTGTCAGAAATGTCAGAAATGTCTTAGTGTTAAGGAATATTTAGTACAACATGAAAAGAGACATGGAGAGAAACTATATCAATGTTATAAATGTCAGAAATGTTTTAGTGCTAAGGAATATTTATTACAACATAAAAAGAGACATAATATTATTAATAAGAAAGTATGCTTGTACATTATGCGAAAATACATTTTTTTTTTCTTGAGAAATATAAAGTTGAAAATAATACTAGGCCCCGAATCATTAAAACGGGGAGAGAAAACCATATCAGTGTCAGAAATGTCAGAAATGTTTTAGTGTTAAGGAATATTTAGTGAAACATTTAAAGAGAAAAAATATTATTAATAAGAAGTTTGCTTGCATAATATGCGGAAAATTGTTTTTTGAGAAATGTGAGATGAAACTACATACTAGAATTTATACGAAAGAGAAACCATATCAGTGTCATAAATGTAATAAATGTTTTAGTATAAAGGAATATTTAGTACAACATAAGAAAAGATGTCGTGCCGAATAGGAAGAACAAGCGAAAATTTGTGTACGCAATAATTTCGCAATCTGGTACAAAATTAAAAATTTTTACATTAACATTAATGAAAAAAAATATTTAAACATATGTGATTTTTAAGGTTTAAATTATTTACTGTATTTATTTACTGTATAGTAGTACTTTTAATTTATATTTTATATTTTATTTTAAATGTAATATGTCCTCTGAAAAAGTGGAAGAATTAGGGTATACATTTGATATATATACTATAATTGAATCCTTTAATAAGATAGATATTATTACTCTTTCTGATTTAATATCTTTTTACGAGGTAGGATTTTGAAAAAAACACAATTTGAAGAACTTCATATGAAAAGACATATTATTAATAATAAGAAGTTTGCTTGTACATTATGCGGAAAGACATTTCTTAAAAAATATAGGTTGGAAATACATACTAGAACTCATACGAAAGAGAAACCATATCAGTGTCAGAAATGTCAGAAATGTTTAGTGCCCAAGAATATTAGTAAACATGAAAGAAAACATACGGGAGAGAAAACCATATCAGTGTCAGAAATGTCAGAAAGTTTTAGTATTAAGAAATATTTAGTACAACATGAAAAGATAAATACGGGAGAGGAAACCATATAATGTCATACATGTCGAAATGTTTTGTTCGTCAATGACCAATTGATTACAAATGAAAGAGACATTATAATAAGAAGTTTGCGTGTACATTATGCGAAAAGACATTTTTGAAAAACGTAGATTGAATTACATATCAGTGTCAGAAATGTCAAAATTTTTTTATAGCTTGAATTCTATTACAACATGAAAAGGGACATTATCTTATTAATAGGAACGTTTGCTTGACATTATGTGGAAAGACATTTCATACAAAAAAATAGGTTGGAATTACATACTACCAATTCATACGAAAGAGAAAACTATATCGTGTCAGAAATGTCAGAAATGTTTTATTGTCAGAAATATTTAATTACAACATGAAAAAATACATACTGGGGATTAAACCATATCAGTGTCAGAAATGTCAGAAATGTTTTAGTTTAAAGAATTATTTAGTACACATGAAAAGATACATAATAGTAGTTTGCCTTGTACATTATGCGAATAGACATTTTTTAAATATATAGTGAAAATACATACTAGAATCATACAAGAGAGAGATTTATCAGTGTCAGAAATTCAGAAATGTTTTTATAGCATGAATATTTTTTAAAACATGGAAAAGGAGACATTATAATAAGAAGTTTAGCTTGTTACATTATGTGAAAAGACATTTTTGAGAAACTAGAAAATATTGAAAATACATATTAGAACGCTTTAGAGGAGAAGGAACCATATCAGTGTCAGAAATGTCAGAAATGTTTTTATTGCCATGGAATATTTATTTCAACATGATAGAGGTAATAATATTATTAATAAGGAAATTTGCTTGTACATTATGCGAAAAGACATTTTTTGAGAAAAATAAGTTGAAAATACATACTAGAATTCATTACGGGAGAAGAAACCATATCAGTGTCAGAAATGTCAAAAAAATGTTTTTATTTACTGAATGTTTAGTGCAACATGAAAAAGAGTCATAATAATATTAAGACTATACAGAAAGAAAATGCTTAAATGTTTTTATAGTATTAATATTTAGTAAACAAGAATATATGATTTTTGAGATTTATTTACTGTTTTGTACTTTTCAATTTCATATTTTATATTTTATTTCAGATAAAAAACATGTATATTCAGAGGAAGCTGTTTAAATTATAATGTACTACTTGTACATTTTTTATACAGTATGTCTCTGAAAAAAGTGAAGAATTAGCATATACATTTGATATAGGATAATACAATCGAATCCTTTGATAAGATAAGATAAACTTTACTCTGTCTGATTTATTCTTTTTACGATGTAGATATTGAAGAAGCACAATATGAAAGAACTTCATATGTAGAGCAT
The DNA here is from genome assembly GCF_026875155.1 of Cherax quadricarinatus. Lineage (NCBI taxonomy): Eukaryota > Metazoa > Arthropoda > Malacostraca > Decapoda > Parastacidae > Cherax > Cherax quadricarinatus. Next base: position 19,951,493 of record NC_069485.1, read on the forward strand.
AAGAAGTTTGCTTGTTTATTATGCAGTAAGACATTTCTACAAAATATAGTTGGAAATACATACTAGAAACACTCATACGAAGAGAAACCATATCAGTGTCAGAAATGTCAGAATGTTTTAGTCCTAGAAATATTTAGTACAACATTGAAAAATTTACATACGGAAGAGAACCCATATTCAATGTCAAGGACATGTCAGTAAATGTTTTGTTCATCATGACTATTTTGAACATAAAAAAAAACATAATAAGATGTTTGCTTGATTACATTACTGACGAAAAAGACATTTTTTGAGGAATATAGATTGAAAATACATACTAGAATTCATATGGGTGAGAAACCACTTCAGCCAAATGTCAGAAATGTCAGGGAAATGTTTTAGTGCCAAGGGAATTTTAGTTACAACTGAAAAGGACATGATTACTATTATCAGAAAATGTTAAATACGTGATTTTTGAGGTTTATCATACTGGATATGTACCTTAATGCACTACTTGTATATTTTATATACATATTCTATTATAAATTATTAATTATAAATGTCCTCTGAAAAAGTAGAAGAATTAAAACATATACATTTGATAATAGATACTTACAATTGGAATCCTTTGATAAGATAGATAACATTACTCTTTCTGATTTAATATCTTTTTACGATGTAGGATATTGAAGAAACAATATTTTAAGAAAATACAATTCCGAATGATTGGAGAAATAATATATGGGAGAGAAACCATTCAGTTGTCAGAATGTCTGAATTGTTTTAGTGTAAGAATATTTAGTGAATCTGTAAAGATACTTACGGTGGATAAACATAATCAGTGTAAGAAATGTCAGAAATGTTTTGTCTTGTCAGGACTATTTTAATTCAATTTGACTAGAGACCATAATATCATTAATAAGAGGTTTGCTGTACAATATGTGAAAAGAAATTTTTTGAGAGATTGGGAGATGAAAAAAACATACTAGGGACTCTTACGAATCGAGAGAGAAATATATCAATGTCAGAAATGTCAGAAATGTTTTAATGCTTAGACATATTTAGTAAACACATGAAAAGAGGACATAATATTATTAAAAGATGTTTGCTTGTACATTATGCGGGTAAGAAAAGACATTTTTTGAAAAACGTAGATTGAAAATACATAAGAGAATCATACGAAAGAGAAACTTATATCAGTGTCAGAATGTCAGAATGTTTTAATGCCAAGGAATATTTAGTACAACTATGAAATGAGACATAATAAGAAGTTTGCTTGTACATTATGCAAAAAGACATTTTTTGAGAAATGTAGATTGATAATTCATATTAGAACTCATTACGGGAGAGAAACCATATCAGTGTAGACCAGAAAATGTCAGAAAATGTTTTGGTCGCATGATCATTAGTACAACATGAAGAGATAAATAATAAGAAAGTTTGCTTGACATTTGGCGAAAAGAATTTTTTGAAAAATATAGATTGAAAAATACATATGAGAACTTCATACGGGGAGAGAAACATATCAGTGTCAGAAAATGTCAAAAATGTTTTTATAGCTATGAATATCTATTACAAATCATTGATAAGGGACATAATATTATTAATAAGAAGTTTGATTGTAAAATTATGCAGAAAAGAATTTCTTATGAAATATAGGTTGAAAATACATACTCGAAATTCATCGAAAGAGAAACTATATCGGTGTCAGAAATGTATAAATGTTTTAGTGTCAAGAAATATTTAGTCAAAATGAAAAGGATTTGAAAGAGAAATCATGTAATTAATTTTTATACTAATATCTATTGTATATTATTATTAAAATGACCTCTGAAAAAGTGAAAAATTAAATACTATAATCGAACCTTTGATAAGATAGATAACATTACTCTTTCTGATTTAATATCTTACGATGTAGATAAAAAGTTTGCTTGTACATATGCGGAAAGACATTTCCTACAAAAATATAGGTGGAAAATACATACTAGAACAAAACTCATACGAAAGAGAAATCATATCCAGTGTCAGAAATGTCAGAAATGTTTTTAGTTGCAAAGGGAATTATTTAGTTCAACTTGAAAAGATACATACAGAAGAGGAAAACCATTATCATTGTCAGACATGTCAAAATGTTTTGTTTGTATGGGACTATTCTAGTAAAACATGAAAAGATACATAATAAGAAGTTTGCTTGTACATTATGCCGGAAAGGAAATTTCTTTTAAATATAGGTAGAAAATACATACTAGAATTCATTTGGAGGAGAAACCTTATCAGTGTCAGATTGTCAGAAAATGTTTTAGTGCCAAGGAATATTTAGTACAACATGAAAAGAGGACCATGATATTCTTAATTAAGAAGTTTGCTTGTACATTATGCGAAAAGACATTTTTTTGAGGAATATAGGATTGAAAATATATACTAGATTTCTACGGGGAGAGAAACCATATCAGTGTCAGAAATGTCAAGAAATGTTTTGATATCCATGTAATTTTTTGTTTAGTACAAAATGAAAGAGACATAATATCTATTAATAAGAAGTTTGCTTTACATATGCGAAAAGACATTTTTTGAGAATTTATAAGTTTGAAAATACATACTCGAAATTCAAATGGGAGAGGAAACCACATCAGTGTCAGAAATGTCAGTACATGTTTTAGTGCCCAAGGAATATTTAGTACAACATGAAAAGAGACATGGATACTATTAAGACTATCAGGAAAATGTTAAATATGTGATTTTTGAGGTTTATTTACTATATAGTACTCATAATGCACTACTTGTACATTTTTTTAATATATTTCTAGTATATTATTATTAATTAAAATGTCTCTGAAAAAAGTGGAAGAATTAACTATACAATTGATATAGTACTACAATGAATCCTTTGTTAAGATAGATAACATTACTCTTTCTGATTTAATATCTTTTTACGATGTAGATATTGAAAGAAACAATATTATTGAAGAAAGTACAAAAACGGAGATTAGTGAGGATAAAGAGAACTTATCTGAAAAAAAAACCCTGGAACAAAGATATGGAGAAATAACTCATACGGGAGAAGAAACCATATAGTGTCAGAAATGTCAGAAATGTTTTAGTGTTAAGAATATTTAGTGAAACATGAATATGATCATACGGGAGAGAAAACCATATCAATGTCTAAACATGTCAGATATGTTTGGTAATTATGACCATTTATTTCAACTTGAAAGAGACATATTATTATTAATAAGAAAGTTTGCTTTGTACATTTTGCGAAAAGAATTTTTGAAAAATAGAGAGTGAAAATACATATTAGAACTCATACAGGGGAGAGAAAACCATTTTCAGTGTCAGAAATGTCAAATGTTTTGTATTAAGGAAAATATTTAGTACAACATTGAAAAGATACATACGGGAGATGAAACCATATAATGTCAGAAAGTCAGAAAGAAATGTTTTGGTCGTCATGGACTATTTAGTTCAACATGAAAGAGACATAATATATTAATAGAGGTTTGCTTGTACATATGTGTAAAGAAATTTTTGAAAGAAAATAGACATGAAAAAACTTACTAGAACTCATAGAATACGGGAGAGAAAAATATATCAGTGTCAGAATGTCAGAAATGTTTTAGTGCTAAGGAATATTTAGTTCACCATGAAAAGGAACATAATATTATTATAAAGAGTTTGCTTGTACAATATGAGGAAAATTTTTTTTTGAGAAATGGGAGATGAAATAAAACATACTAGATACTCATACAGAAGAAAAAAATACTATATCAGTGTCAGAAATGTCAGAAATGTTTTATGCAAGGAATAGTTTAGTACAACATGAAAAAGAGACATTTCATATGTGGAAAAAAAAAAAAGAAAAGACAAATGAATGAAACTTTCAATTATTAAAACCATTTCAGTAAATTTGGAATCCCTGTTACAGTTAAGCCATAAGTAATGTGTTTTAAATTTTTATTTAATTTATTATTTATAATGTATTATTTTGTTCTAATAGTTACGTGGATTTATAATATTTTTGTATTTATACTGAAACATATTAATGGTACATTATAATAAAAAAAAGTTGTTGTATTTTTTATTTATATTATTACACCAGTTATTATAGTATTAACATTTAAAAAATTTAACTTGGTAATTAGCTTAATTTTCCAAACGATCATTGCTTATTAGGCCAATAAGTTTACTTTTTGGCAATAATCTCCTAGATAATTAGAATATTCGGCAACTTATTTGTCTAACAGGCTAAAAAATAAGTTTTACTATTCGGCACGACATATATATATATATATATTCAAATATATATATATAATATATATATATATAATATATATATATATATTTTATATATTATCATATATATATATATATATTATATTTATATTAGGCAATAAGATCACAGTATTTTATTTTTATACTATATATATTATATATATATTTGATATATTATTTATATATATTTATTTTATATATATGTATATGTCTTGACGAATATGTAAAATGGTCATTTAGCAAGAAACTCATTTAAAATTAAGTCCTTTCTAAAATTTTCTCATATAGTTAAGATATATTTTTTCATTAATGTTAATGTTAAAAAAATTTAATTTTGCACCAAAAGGGAACTTAGAAATTAACTTACCTAATTTATACAAGAACAATTTGTTTTAGCCTACATAACTTAATTTATTTCAGTTTGTTTACAGATAATTTTAATACTTTAAACCATACACAATGTAATTTATTTGTTAGTAGGTTCAGAATGATTTTTGCGAAATTATTGCATACACAGATTTTCGCTTGTCCTTTATGGCAAGATGAACGTTGCCTTATTTAAAGCCTTGTTATTCGCATTTTCTGACTTTTTCGGCTCGGACAGAATGTTTTATATGTTTTCGTATGAGAAGTATATTTTTTTAGATATAGATATATTTATTTTTTGATATATTTATATATATATATATGTATATACTTATATATAAATTATATTATATTATATTATATGTATATATATATATATATATATTTATATTATTATATATTTTATATAGAATATATATTTATTTATATATATATATATATAGAGATATTTATATCTATATATATATATAATATATATATATATATATATATAAATATATGTCGTGCGAATAGGAGAACTTGCCATCTTGGCTTAAATAGCAACGCTCATCTTGCCTATAGGACAAGTGAAAAATTTGAGCAAGTGTGTAATAATTTCGCCAAATCATTCTGAAACCAACGAAAAAAATATATTTCACTGTGTTTGATCAGTATTAAATTACTGTAATCAAATCTTAAAATATACTTTGTTGGGTTAGGCTAAAATAAATTGAGCTATGTTATACATACATGTTAGGTAAATTTACTAAGTTCTTTTGGTGCAAAATTATAATTTTTTACATCAACATTAATGAAAAAAATATATCTTTAAAAGTATAAGAGAAAATTTTAGAAAGGGGGGGGTGGGGGGGACTTAATTTAATGAGTTCTTGCTAAATGACAATTTTTTCATATTCGGCACGAACTTTATATATATATATATATATGATATTTAAATATATATATATATTTATATATAATATATATATATATACATATATATATATTTATATATATATATATATTATATTTATATATTATATAATTTATATATGTAGATTATATATATATATATATATATATATATATATTATATAGTTATATAATATATATATATATATATATATTTATATATTATTATATATAGATATGTGAGGCAAATAGGCAGAATTTGCGATCTTGGCTTAAGTACCAATAGCATGGTGATTTAGCTAAAAAAAAATATGTGATATGGTTATTTTGCTAAAATGTATTTTAGTGTTTTGTATTTATGAGCCTAAAAATCATATATAAATGTGAATAAATTTCAATTGAATATCTTAGATGTCCTTTTATAGTCACAATTTTTATATCAACATTATGAATAAGGTTATTAAAAACAGAAAATAAATCATATTTATTAAAGCCATATAAGATATAAATTAAATGTAGATGAAATATTGTATTGTGTTTCTGCTAAAATTAAAAAAAAAAAGGAATGTTCCTATGTTGATGGAAAACACAGATAGAAAAAAAGATATATCAAAAAATATAAAATAGATATTTCAGAAAATAATACCAATAATATTTTATACCACGATGGAAAACAGTATAGGAAAAAAAAATATAAATTTTATATGCCATACACAGAAACAAGATGAACATTATCATATATAGTACATTATCATATATAGTTACATCACGGAACACTCAGTACTTACATTCACAGTTCAGTGGTGATTCTGCTGAGAGTTTGATTCAGGCGCATTTGGTTTAATGTTTTTGTTTTAATTACTTGAATCTCAGCATTGAGTTATGCTCTTTATAAGAGAAACGGTTGGTGTGAAGAATTTGACTTTTGTGTTTTCACATAGAACACACATAGACCACACACACAATTGCAGAGTCGTATAATCCACCACAGAACTGCCGGTGGCCAAGAGAGGAATAGTAGAAGAGAGCAACAGTGCATGGTGGAACACACTTGCTGAGGTGGCAAGAAGAGCTCACTCCAGCAGAGCAAGTTGTGGTTATGGGGGGGATTTCAACCACAGGGAGATTGACTGGAAAACCTGGAGCTCCACATGGGGGTCCGAAAACATGGAGAGCCAGATGTTGGACGTAGTGCTGGAAAACCTCATGCACCCAAAATGTTAAGGGACACTACTGAGTGTGTGGGGGAGGATTGAACCAGCAATCGATGGACCTTGATGTTCACCCTGGTGCTGTCAGACATTGAGGACATCAAGTATGAGAGTCCCCTAGGAGCTAGCGACCACGTGGTTCTGTGCTTTGAATACATAGTAGAGCTGCAAGTGGAGAGAATAACAGGAGTAGAATGGGAAAAAAATACCTGACTATATAAGAGTGGGAATACATTAGGGTGTGAGAACTTCCTGCGGGAGGTCCAATGGGACAGAGAACTGCAGGAAAGCAAGTAAATGGAAATGATGGAATATGGAGCAACTCAAAATGCCAAGGAGGCAGTGGGAAAGTTCATCCCAAGGGCAACAAGTACAACGGTATGACAGAAAAAGCTCCCGTTCCCCCAACGGTTGTAAGGAGGCAAAACAAGTGGAATAGAGACAGATGGAAAAAAGTACAGAAAGGCAGTGAACACACAGGAAAATAGGGAGATCAGTTGCAGGCCAGGAATGAGTAGCAAGGTAAGGAGGGAGGCCCTGCGTACAGTATGAAAATGGGACATAGCATCGAGAATCCAGACTGACCCGAAACTGTTGTATAGCCAACATCAGGAGGAAGACAACAGTCAAAAGACCCAGGTGATCAGATTAAAGGACAGATAGGTGGAGAACTCACAACGAAATGATCAAGGAAGGTATGGGAGGAGCTGAAACAGGAGATTTAAGGAAGTTTTTACAGGTAGATGACAGGAAGGGGCTGTGGGAAGACAGAACTAAGGGGAAACATCAAGAGGGCAATATACCAACAAGTGTTGGATGGACATACCGAACAACTGAGGAGGAGGTGAAGAAGCTTCTTAAGTGACCTTGACACCTCAAATGCGATGGGACCAGAACAACATACTCCCCATGGGTCCTTAGAGAGGAGCAGAAATGCGTGTGTGCCTTAACCACATATCTTCAAACACATTCCTTGAAATGGGCAAACTACCTGAGAATGGAAGACAGCTAATGTAGTTCCCCATATTTAAGAAAGGAAACAGAAACGAGGCACATAAATACAGACTGTTGTCTCTGACATTATCGTGTGCAAAGTCATGGAGAAGATTATCAGGAGGAGAGTGGCCTTCGAAAACAACTGGAAAGGAACAAGATTATAAATGATAACCAGCTGGGTTCATGGGGAAGGCAAATCTATGTATCACAATCCTCTCCTGGGTTTTTATGGACAAGGTATCAGAAGTAAGGACACGAAAGAGAAGGTTAGGTAGATGCGTTTTCTTAAGATGCAGGAAGGCCTTTGACACAGTCCCCACAAGGAGATAAGTGCAGAAGATGGAGGATAGGCACACGTAAAAAGGAAGGCACTGCAATAGATAAGGGGATTACCTGACAGGGGTGGCAGCAACGAGTCGTGGTACATGAAGAAGGTATCACAGTGGGCGCCGTTTGTCCTGTTACGTGCGGGTCCCACGGGGTCAGTTCTAGGACCAGTGCTATTTTTGATATATGTGAACGACATGATGGAAAGGAATTAGACTCTGATGAAGTGTCCTGGTTGCAGATGGACTGTGAAGTTGATGAGGAAGAATTAAATCGGACGAGGGATGAGGCAGGACTGCAAAGAGACCGGGAGAGGCCTGGACATGTGGTCCAGTAACTGGCATTCTCGTATTTCACATCCAGCCAAATGCAATACTGGAGTATGCAGCACCAGTCTGGACCCACACCGGGTCAAGCACGTCAAGGCGTTAGAGTAAGTACAAAGGTCTGGCAACAAGGCTAGTCCCTGAGCTCAAGGGAATGTGTACGAGGTATGGTTAATGGGAAATCGGACTGACGACAATGGAGGCGACAGAAGGGTCAGGGGAGACATGATGATAACGCATTTCAAGATACTGTGGGGTATAGACAGGTTGGACAGAAATAGGATGTTCCTGGAGAGGGGACACCAGGGACACGTGTAAAACCAATGGAAGCTGAAGACTAGACGAGTCACAGGGATGTTAGGAAGTATTTCTTCAGTCATAGAGTTGTCAGCAAGTGGAATAGCCTAGCAAGTGAAGTAGTGGAGGCAGGAACCATACATAGTTTTAAGAAGAGGTATGACAAAGCTCAGGAAGCAGAGAGAGAGAGGATCCAGTAGTGATCAGTGAAGAGGCAGGGCCAGGAGCTGAGTCTCGACCCCTGCAACCACAATTAGGTGAGTACAATTAGGTGAGTACACACACATACACACACAGACACACAGAGCCAAAGGAAAGCCGAGAAGGGAAAATGACAGGCCACTGAGCCCAAGTACATTAGCCAGTGAAACTGATGACCTCTCTTTACGTTTTGGCACATGAAGTTTTCCAGTACCACCTCCATCATCTTAGCCCTCCATGTATCTTGTCCCTGTGTGTCGGATTCATGGCTCACTGACATCTAGCTTTTGAACTAATCTCTTATGGGAACTGTGTCAAACGCTTTCTTGCAGTCGAAGAAAATGCAATCCACCCACTCCCCACCCCTCTCTCTCTCTTTTCTTACTGCTGTCACCTGTGTGGCATTAGGGAAAAAGTGCTCTCGTGGATAGAGTCATGGCTCACTGACATCACACAGAAAAAGACCTGGGTATGAGTATAACACCATGTCTTGGCGCCTGGAAAACCTACGGATAACGTTCCAAGTAAGGATTCGTAAGAGGTACAGGAGTTGGTCCTGCCACATGGAGTTTTACAAGTTGAAAAACAGGATGTTACATCCTGTACTGAATAGGGGTTGGACCATACCAACAGCACCAGTGGATTAGTGAACAGAACCAATCAACTAAAATAATTTGCGACTTTTAAGGAGTACTTAGTCCCACACTGTGATGAAAGTCTCTAGGGTTCCTTCTCACACTTTATCAGAACCAATTGAATGATGGGTCTCTCTTAGGATATACAAAAAAAACTCATAACTCACAAAAATTTTTGTATTTATAAGCCTAAAAATCATATATAAATGTGAATAAATTTCAATTGAAATGATCTTTGAGTTCCTTTTATAGTCCACCAATTTTTATATCAACATTAATGAATAAAGGTTATTAAAACAGAAAATAAATATATTTATTAAAATTAAAAAAAAAAGGAAAGTTCCATGTTGATAGAAAACACAGATCTAGAAAAAAAGATATATCAGAAAAATAAAAAAGATATTTCAGAAAAATAATACCATAAATATTATATACCACGATGGAAAACATAGATCTAGAAAAAAAAAATATAAATATTATATGCCACACACAGAAACAAGATGTACATTATCATATATAGTACATTATCACATATAGTACATTATCATATATAAATATTATAAATCACACCGAAACAGGATGTACATTTAGAAAAAAAATATTATACCACAAAAACAAGATTACATTATCATATATAGTACATTATCATATATAGTACATTAGTACACAGAAACAGGATGTACATTATCATATAAAGCATATTGTTGTGTGGTGATACTACGTGCCAACAGCTGCACCTGTTGAGGGTACTGCACCTGTTGAGGGTGGGTGTTGAGGGTGGGTGGTATAATAATTTCATGTTCCTGTACAAAGACTTTGTAGGGATTATATATAAGCTAGAAAATTTTAGCCAGAAACACTCAGTACTTACATTCACAGCCAGAAACACTCAGTACCTACATTCACAGTTCAGTGGTGATCTGGTGAGTGTTTCCATTCAGCATTTGGTTTACTGTTTTTGTTTTATTACTTTGAATCTTAGCACAAAGGTTTTGATAAGTTATAAGGTAAGATTGAAAAAAATATTCAATAATATGGCGAGAAATTATTGCTATATTTCAATGAGTTACTGCTCTTTATAAGAGAAAACGGTGTTTTGAAGAATTTTGACTTTTGTGTTTTCATATACACACATACATACACACATACACACACACACACACACACACACACACACACACACACAGAGCCCAAGGAAAGCCGAGAAGGGAAAATGACAGGCCACTGAGCCCAAGTACATTAGCCAGTGAAACTGATGACCTCTCTTTACGTTTTGGCACATGAAGTTTTCCAGTACCACCTCCATCATCTTAGCCCTCCATGTATCTTGTCCCCATGTGTGTGTGTAAGTAAAGCTTTTGTTCGATTCATGGCTCACTGACATCCAGCTTTTGAACTAATCTCTTTTGGGAACTGTATCAAACGCTTTCTTGCAGTCCAAGAAAATGCAATCCACCCCACCCCCCCCCCTCTCTCTCTTTTCTTACTGCTGTCACTGTTATTACCCTTAATCCATGTCGTCCTTTTTCCATATTAACAATTTGTTCATTTACTTTATTAACCCATTTCTTACATTATTTTATATTGCTCAAACATTCAAAATTTATATTATTTTTATGGATTTCGTATAATAGATTTTATTGCTATTTGGTTTTTTAAAAAAAAATTGCGTAATATTACAAACCAAACAAAGTATTACGTAATAGAATTTTATTACTAGTAATTTTATCATTTTTGATTCAAATTATAAAATTATGTTAATGTTCAATTAATATGTTTTAAAATGCATCAATTAGAAAAAAATAATAATAGCAGATAAATTGGTGTAATTATGGACAATGGATTCTTATGATGAATTTCATCTAAATATAGAAATGAGTATTTCAATGCAAATGTGGTGTATAATACGAGGTTTTAATAGTGCAGATAATTCCAACTAATTTTCAGTAATAATATATAAAATATCTGTATTAATATAGGACTTAGTATATACATTGCCATTATAATAACACAGCTACTATTACATCTCGAAATCAAGACATTATTCCATAATATATACAACTTTAACTATATCAATTGCTATTATATACATTGTACATTACCAGTCATTATTTATGTTCATTTTTTTCCTTGAAAGATATTATCAATTGTAAGGGTCCTTATTATGAAGAAGTAAATCTTTTAACGATTGCAGAACACATTACTCATTTTAATATTTTTCTCTTTTACTTAAAAGTTTTAGAACTTGAAGTACAAATTCTTATATTAAATTTAAAATTAAATTATAAATCTTCATCTTTTTTATCATCACTTCAACCATTTCCTTTAATCTAAAAGTGAATGTTAAATTACATGCATCAAACTATTTTTATAATACTATTTTAAAATTTTTATGACTAAAAAAGCAATTACATGACAATGAGAGTATATATATAAGAAATTAATACTAACAAATCGCACTCAGTTTCTACATATCATATTATTATGACATTAGAGAGAGACTGAAGTTATTTAATTAGATTTAGAAAAATATATACATACATACTTCAATCGCTGGCGGAAAAAATAGTATGTTTCACATACTGTGTTCATAAATAGTCTGTAGTAAATATGGTATTAAATATTAAAACTATCTCCTTTTACTGAAAAATTATAATTTATATTATCATTTTCAGATAAAATTTTAATGCTAAGTTATACTAAATTAGAAAGGTATACTAAATTGATCAGAACGAAATTAAATATAATACGAAAAGAAAGAAAATCATGTGTGAAGAAAAAATTTCATTAATTATAAATTTGGAAATACATAATGTTATTCATGAATAGGAGAGAAGAAACAATAATCAGTGCACACAGTTAAAAAGAAAGTTATTCGCATGTTTTTTTTTCACTAAACGTCATCATCATTGAAACATATTAATGAAAAAAATACCAATGTTTTGCTATGTGGAGCAAGAATTATTTTCTAAATGAAGACTTGAAAATAATCATAATGTAATTCATGACAGACAAAAAAAAACATATCAGTGGTACAGAGTGTAAAAAAGAGTATTATAGTAATTTAAAACCGTGAAACGTCATATTAAAATACCATAATGAAATAGTAAAAAAAGTATCCGTGTACAATTTTGTGGAAAAGGATTTGTTTTTTTTTATGAATTGAATAGACATATTTTAATTCATAACAAAAAAAAACTATATAAATGTCAGAAATGTCAGAAATGTTGTTACTACGTTTGAAAAATTATTAAAACATGAAAATAAACATTTAGGTTTTGAACACGAAAGAAATTTTTTGAGAAAGAAAAATTACAAATTTCACAATCAAACGAAAATAGACAGATAAAGGTAAAGAAATCATAATAAGTGTACCTCGTTTGAAAAAAAGTTTTATCATAAATCTTCATTGAATATACATAATATAATTCATGAAGTGTAAAACATGAAGCACTCCAAGCACGACGTATTTAGTGAGAACCCTATTACACACATGGCTCCTATTATCAAATGCAATTTCAAGGAGGAATATGTAAAGCTCCGGTGAGTTTTATTTTTTTAAAAATGTTTTGGTAGCCGTGAATAATTAGTACAACATAAGAGACGAATAATATGTATAAAGAAAATAACTAACTTTTAAAGAAATTTACATTAATTTATATTTTATACTTTATTTCCAGATAAATGTGTATTCTCAGTGAAGTTTGTCAAATCATAATGTAATAGGAAAAATGCCATACAGGATGATGTAGAATGTTAAGTACCAATGAAAAACACTAATGTTAGTAAAAATTAAAAACAGTGCACACAGTGTGAAAAAAAGTGTGTAAAACAAGAAGAACTCTAAGCACGACGTATTTTAGTGAAGAACACCTATTACACAAATGGATCCCTTTTATAAAATTCAATTCCAAAGTTTAATATGTATACCTCGTTGAGTTTAATTTTTAAAAAAATGATTTGGGTAGCCGAGAATAAAAGTACAACATATGAGACTTATAATATGTAGCAAGAAAATAACTAACTGTCTAAATCTAATTACGGATCCTAAGAGGATAAAGTGTCGAAAAGATGCCTACAGGGAGGAGTATAGCTAATTTTTTATACGTAATATTATTAAAATTAAAAATGTCCTCGGTGAAAAAGTGGAAGAATTATCAATACATATGATATAGATACTACAATTGAAATCCTTTGATAAGATAGATAACATAACTCTTATCTGATTTAATATCTTTTTATACGAGTGTAGATATTGAAAAAACACAAATTTGAAAACTTCCATACGAATAGACCCATAAAAGTTTGACTTGTACATTATGCGGAAAGACAATTCCTACACAAACATAGGTTGGAAATACATACTAGAACAACTCATACGAAAGAAAAAACGCAATATCAGTGTCAGAACTGTCAGAAATGTATTTATTGCTCAAGGAACTATTTATTGTAAAAACATGTAAAGAAACATACGGGAGAAAACCATATCCAATGTCAGGACATGTCAGAAATGTTTTTTTTTGCCATGACTGTTTAGTACAAACATGAAAGGACCATCATAATAAAGAAGTGTTGCTTGTACAATATGTAAAAAGACAATGTTTTTTGATAAATATATCAGTTGAAAATACATATTAGAACTCATACAAGGAGAAAAACCATATCAGTGTCAGAAATGTCAGAAATGTTTAAGTGTTAAGGAATATTTAGCGCTACAAACAAGAAAAGAACATGGAGCGAGAAACTATAACAGTGTTGCCTGGAGTGGAACCACAGTCGATGGCCACTCTCACTCACAAACCAACAAGATACAGATACTAATGCCGGAAAAAAAAATCCCCGCCCCCAGTACCCAACAATACCACCATTCCAGCATAACAATCTTCTTTTTGCAAAGTATACCAGGGTCCTAAAGTCCAGCAACAAACTACAAATTAACCTTTCAACCGTGGACTGCTTGGCAGAGGCAAAGTGCAATGTTCCGTTGGCTTACACTGATTACCCACATCAAGATTCCTTGACAAAGAAATATGGATCCCAGGTTCCAACCTATACAGATTGACAGAGTCGAACAGTTAGCAAACTAGGGGTGGGTTGGCCTGTACATTTGCAAGTCACCAGGTTGTTTGCAACAGTACCTGCAAACTGCCTCAAATGTTGTAGTGAATATTTTAGGGCAGTAAAGGACGCGAACCAAAACCTATCCATTGTGATAGTCTACAAGCCTTCCAGATGCAACATCCCAGCAATTCAGGAACAGCTGTTAAAAATTTGACCACTGACTGGAAAACCTTCCAGCTCCAGCACCCAACATCTATGCTCCTGGGGGATTTCAAACAAAGGCACCTAAAATGGAGGAAATATAGCAAATAAAATTGTTGCAGTAAAAACAACCAGGAGGCAGCCTCTGATGAAAACTCTAACACTCACGTTAGCTTATTAAATCTCTGCACTAAATTCCAATTTAAACCAGCACATAATAGAGGCCTACTAGACTGGAGAATAACACTATACCCCTCATCTTCAACAAAACAATGATGATATGATAAGAAATACACCATCATCAAAAACAAATACTCATATCACAACCAACAATTGAATGGTTACACGGTCATGTATGGCGCGGAGCCCCATACTCGAACAAAATGAGTTTAGATTCACGAGGGCATGCAATCACCAAATTCAAGCTTCAAAAACAAAAACATAAAGTGGGACCTACAAGTAAACCAAGTCACAAACCGATATAATAAGCTGGGAAGATATACTAAGCAAAAACACAGACCCCCAACTTATCCTAGAACAGATTAACTCGGGTAGCACTCGATGTATGCACAAGGCTTATTCCTCACTAAGAAAAGGAGGAGAAGATGTAAAACAGAAAGACCACATTGCTCTTCACTCCCTTTACAGGCGACGGAAAAAGAATAACATAGGCGCAAAAAGAGGAACAATATATCAACAATGTCGTAGGGATAGACCACTGGTCATAGAAAAAGCAAGTCATTCGAAACTTAAGCATAAAGAATCGCTATAAGGAGTCAGGAATGCGCGGTGAAAGAGACTAAAAGCCATAAATGAAATCGAAAGAAACCCACAATGTAATTCTTCTCCTCTATTCCAAATCCCAATCGAGAACAAATCGTCCAGTATAGGGATCCCTCTCTATAAACAAGATTGGGTCCGCACACAGAAGACCACAAGGAAATGAGTGAGCTACTCAAATTACCCCATATGACTCAGATTTATAGCAAGGCAGTGCCGCAAACTCAGACAGAGAGTCGAAGATCAAAATGAAATATTTTTATGAAGATATCCCCCGCAATTTTGAGTTAACACAAGCCTATCCGATGTCATCCTACGCCAATATTAACTTCGAACTGAGTGCGATAAATGACATAGCCCCATAGCACTCTTTCCCCATATCCATACCTCATTGAACTCTGTGTACATCAAGAACTGCAAGAAGCCCCTAACACTAGCCTTTTACCATCCTATTGAGAGGGAGCATGGACACAGGGGGTCGTCCCACACCAGTTACTAAAAACCAACTAGACAAAGCCCCCAACAATTCCACAAAGGGGGCATAAAGCAACAGCAAAGACTACAGACCAATAGCACTACCCACCCATATCATAAAAATCTTTGAAAGGGACCCCTAAGACGCAAGAATCACTTCACGCATCTAGAAAACCTCCACATAACACAACACCAGGTCAACAAAGGTTTAGAAACATGAGTCGACCTGTCTGTCTCACTATTGGACACACGAGAACAAGGTCCTAATGCACTAGAAGACAAAAAGACTGCAGTATGTTAATATATACAGACTTTGCAAAAGCCTTCGACAAGTGTGACCAATTGGCGAAATAGCGCAAAAATGCGTGCTAAAGGAAATAACAAGAAAATCGGGTCGATGGATCATAATTATCCTTCACTAACATAAACCACAAGAGAGTAGAGGATCCGTCAACAAAGAGTAAACTCCGAGGCAGCTACGGTGAAAAGCTCTGTTCCACAAGGCACAGTACCGCTCCTCATCATGTTCCTCGATACCACTATAAACCGACATAGACAAGGATGTCGGCTCACATCAACCGTGTCCTTCCCTTTGCCGATGACAAACCTCGAATCTGCATGACACGTGATCTTCCATTGCAACACTTGAAACAAGCACCAGGCAGTACATCAACCAATATCTTTCAGTGGCTGGTCAGAAAACAATATGGATAGTTCATCTATGAGGAAATATATCATACTCAGTATATGAAAACATGAGGAAATATTAAATTCTACATCATAGTACAAAAACAAATTCATGGCCACAAAAAAGAGCGAACCAACAACGTCAAAGTCATGGCGGAGTGATCATGTGTCGATGATCTCAACCTTCAAGGACATAACATTTTAATCAATCGACATCTGCTAGAAAAATGACAGTATGGGATAATTAAACCTCAAACTAGTGAGGAGCCAAGCCCATGAAGACACACTTGCAGTCACTTGTTCTTTCGTAGGTGTGGCTTGGAATATTGCTGCTCCTACTTAACAGCACCTTTTCACGGTCAGTGAAAATTGCCGACCTAGAAAAAGGGAACAGTAGAACTTTCACGGTCGGCATCAACGGAGATACAAAAACACACCCAATAATCTGGAGTACGCAGCATTGAGGTCCTAAACCTGTTATTCACACTGGAAACGCAGGAGGGAGATAAACATGATTATATACACCTGGAAATATCCTCTAGGGACTAGTACCGAAACTTGCACAAACAAATAAAATCATCACCCTGACGAAAGCAAAAGACTTGCACGCAAAAAGATCGATGCACCCTCCCCCAATGAAAACAGGGTGTGTCCACTAGCACGTTAAGAGACACTACGATAAGTGTCAGGTGCCCGAGACTGTTCAACAGCCCCCCAGCACATAATATAATCCATAATGTGGGATTACAAACAGACCCCAGGCAGTCCCTTCAAGATGGCACTGAGGACAAGCACCTAAAAAGACATTTCCGTGATCAGTCCTGTTTGTGGCTCTTATGTTGTTTGCGTGCAGCCAGCAGCAACAGCCTGGTTGCTCAGGCTCTGCGAAACCTCCACCAGTGAGAGTGGTCCAGACCGGCCGCGGGGCGATTGACCCCCTGGGAACTCTCTCCACAGGAAAACTCCAGGTAAGAAAGTTTTAGTGTTAATGAATATTTAAATACAACATGAAAAGAGGACATAATATTCAATAATAAGAAGATGTTTGTACAATATGAAAAAAGCATATTCTTGAGAAATTATAAATTGAAAATAAATATTAGAAACTCATACGGGAGAGAAACCATATCAGTAAGTCAGAAAAAGTCAGATAATCGTTTAGCAGTTTAAGGAATAATTTAGTGAAACATTTATAAATAGAACAAATATTATTAAAACGTATCTGCTTGCACAATAAACGCAGAAATATTTTTTTTGAGAAAATGGTGTTGAGAATGAAACTACATACTAGAACCCATACTAAAGCAGAAACCAAAACAGATGTCAGAAATGTAAAAATGTTTTAGTATAAAGGAATATTTAGTACAACATAAGCAAAAGATTCGTGCCGAAAGGAGAATACAATCGAAAATTATGTGTACCAATAATTACGCTAAGATTCTTCTGGTGGCAAAATTAAAAAATATTTTACAATAAACATTAATGAAAAAAAATATAATATTTAAACATTAGGAGAACATTTTAAAAAGGGCATAATTTTAAAGGAGTTCATGTTAATTGACCATATTTACCAAAATTGACACCTCGAAATTGTAAGCAATATGTGATTTTTAAGGTTTAAATTATTTACTGTATTTAATTTACTGTATATAGTAGTACATTTCAATTTATATATTATGTTTTAGTATTTCAAATGTAATTATGTCCCTACGATGAAAAAGTGGAAGAATTAGGGTATTCCATTTGATATATATAACTACAACTGAATCCTTTGATAAGATAGATTAATAAATACTCGTTTCTGATTAAATATCTTTATACTATGTAATATTGAATAAAACACAATTTTGTAAGAACTTCATTTGAAAAGACCAATATAATAATAGAAGTTTGCTTGTACATTATGGCGGAATAGACATTTCTTAAAAAATTAGGTTGGAAATAACATACTAGAACTACTCAACAAAAGAGAAACCATATCAGTGTCAGAAATTTCATAAATTTTTAAGTTCCAAGGAATATTTAGTAAAACATGAAAAGAAACATACAAGAGAGAAACCATATCAGTGTCATAAATGTAATAATGTTTTAGTATTAAGGAATATATAGTACAACAAGAAAAGAGTACATAAAAGAGATAAAACCATCATCAATGTCAAAATGTCCATAAATGTATTTTGTTCGTCTAATGACTATATAGTACAACATGAAAAGAGACCAAGTAATAATATTAATAAGAAGTTTACTTGTACAATATGTTAAAAGAAATTTTTTAAGAATATAGATTGAAAATAACAATACTAAACCATATGGAGAGAAACCATAGATCACTGTAGAATTTTCAGAAATGTTTTTATAGCCATGAATATTAGTAAAACATAATAGGAAACGTACAGTGAAAACATTTGAAGAGAAAAAGAAGATTGTGCTTGTACATTATGTTGAAAGAAATTTTTTACAAAATATAGGTGAAAAAATCTACTAAAACTCATATGTGAGAGAAACCATATCAGTGTCAAAATTGTCAGAAATGTTTTTATAAGCCCTAATATTATAGTAAAACATAAATTAGGAGACCGTACATTGTGAAAAAACATTTGAAGAGAAAAAGAATATTGGTGCTTGTATATTATGCGGAAAGAAATTTCTTACAAAATATGGGTTGAAAATACACACTATAACAACTCAAACAAAAAGAGAAACTAATATAAATGTCAGAAATTGTCAGAAATGTTTTAGTTTATGAAATAATTAGTACAACATAAAGATACATACTGTGGATAAACCATATCAGTGCAGAATGAAATAAATGTTTTAGTGTCAAGGAATATTTAGTACAACATGAAAAAATGTTTTAGTGTTAAGAAATATTTAGTGAAACATGAAAAGAGAAAAAATATTATTAATAAAAGAGTCTACTTGTACAATATGCAGAAAAATATGAAAAGAGACAGTGAAAGTAATAATGTACATTTTTCATACCTAATATCTATTGTATAATATTAATTAAAATGTACGACAGAAAAAAGTGGAAGAATTTACCGTATACATTACAATATAGATACTACAATCTAATCCTTTTATAATATAGAAACATAACACTACTGATTTAATATCTTTTTATATACGATGTAGGATATTGAAGAAACACAATTTGAAGAACTTCATAGCAGAGACATAAGAAGTTTGCTTGTATATTAGGCGGAACAGAAATTTCCTACAAAATATAGGTTGAAAATACTCCTAGAACAACTCATACGAAAGAGAAACCAAATCACTGTGTCAGAATGTCAAGAAATGTATTTAGTATAATAATATTTTAGTACAACATGAAAAAGATACATACGGGAGAGAAACCATATCAATGTCAGACAAGTCAAAAATTTTTGTTCGTCCATGACCCATGTTAATACAACATGAAAAGAGATCATCATAATAAGAAGTTGCTTGTACATAATGCGAAAAAAACATTTTTGAAAAAACGTAGATTGAAATACATATTAGAACACATACGGAGAGAAACCATATCAGTGTCGGAAATGTCAAAAATGTTTTTAATAGCATGAATATCTATTACAACATGAAAAGGTGACATAATATTATTAATAAGAACTTGATTGTAAATTATGTGGAAAGAATTTATTACGAAATATAGGTTGAAAAATACATACTAAATTCATACGTAAAGATAAACTATATCGGTGTCAGAAATGTAATAAAGTTTTTAGTGACAGAAATATTTAGGTACAACATGAAAAAATACATAGGGGGATAACCATATCAGTGTCAGAATGTCTGAAATGTTTCAGTGTCAAGGAATATTTAGGTACAACAGAAAAAGATAGAAAATAAGAAGTTTGCTTGTACAATTATGCGAAAAGACATTTTCATGAAGGAACGTAGATTGAAAATACATAATAGAACTCGTTTATTACGGGAAGAGAAATCCATCTCAGTGTCAGAAATGTCAGAAATGATTTTTATAGCCATGAATATTTATAAACCCAATGAAAATAGACATAATAATAAGTTTGCTTGTCGCAATATTCGAGAACGATATTTTTTGAGAAATCGTAGAGTTGAAAGATACTTCATATTAGAACACATAACGGGAGAGAAACCTATAATTGTCAGAAATGTCAGAAATGTTTTTAATAGCCATGCAATATTTTCATTACAACATGAAAAGAGACATAATATTATTAATAAGAAGTTTTGCTTGTTACATTATGCGAAAAGACATTTTTTGAGAAATATAGATTGAAAAATACATACTAGAAATTCATACGGAGAGAAACCAAATCAGTGTTCATAAATGTCAAAAATGATTTTATATTCCATGAATGTTAAGTAACAACATGAAAAGAGAAACATAATATTAAGACTATATGAAAATGTTAATGTTTTTATAGTCATTAATATTTAGTAAAACAAATATTGATTTTGAGATAATTTACGTATATTACTTTAATTTATATTTTAGGAATTTTCTTTCAGATAACGTTTATATCTCAGTGGAATTGTCTAAATCATAATGCACTAACTTGTACATTTTTTAAACCAAATATCTCTTGTATATAATTAATTAAAATGTCCTCTGAAAACCAAGTGGAAGAATTAACGTATACATTTGTTATAGATACTACAACGAATCCTTGTACGATAGATAAACATAACACTTTCTGATATAATATCTTATTACGATGTAGATATTGAAGAAACCAAGTTGAAGAACTTCATAATGAAGAGACATAAGAAGTTTTGCTTGTATATTATACAGAAAGAAATTTCTTACAAAATATAGTTGGAAATACAGACAAGAACAATTACTATAACGAAATTAGAAAACCATATCAAGTCAGAAATGTCAAAATGTTTTAGTGCCAAGAATTTTAGTACAACTTGAAAGAAACATACGGGAGAGAAACCATATCAATGTCAGACAAGTCAGAAATGTTTTTGTTCGTAATGACTATTTATTAAAACATGAAAAGAGACCATCATAATAAGAATTTGCTTGATACATTATGGCCGAAAAGACATTTTTGATAAATATAAGTGAAAAAATATATTAAACACATTAACGGGTAGAGAAACCATAAAAGTGACAGAAATGACTAGGAAATTTTTTATTTCCATGAATATTTATTACAAACGCATGACAATATACAAAATATTATTAATAAGAAGTTTGCTTGTACATTAAGCAAAGACATATTTTTGAATTAAATATAGATTTGAAAATAATACTAGAATTCATATGGGAGAGTAAACCAAATCAGTGTCCCAGAAAATGTCAAAAATCTTTTAAATCTATGAAAAGTTAGTACAACATGAAAAGAGACATAATATTAGAGAACATCAGAAAATGTTAAATGTTTTTTATAGACATTAATATTTAGTAAAACAAATATGTGATTTAGAGATTTATTTTACTGTATAATTACTCATAATGCACTACTTTTACATTTTTTATAACCTAATATCTATTGTAAATTATTAATAAAAATGTCACTCTGAAAAAGTGGAAGAATTAACGTATACAATTGATATAGATACTAACAATCGAATCCTTTGATAAGATAGAAAGCATTACTCTGAGTTTATTAACCTTTTACGATGTAGATAATGAAGAAACAATATTTGAAGAAAATACAAAAACAAAGATTTAGTGAGGATAAAGAGAACACATCCTATAAAAAAAAAAACCCAGGAACAATATTCGGAGAAATAACTCATACGGGAGAGAAACCATATCAGTGTCAGAAATGTCAGAAAATTGTTTTAGTGTTAAGAAATATTTAGTGAAACATGAAAAGATACATACGGTGGATAAACCTATCATGTCAAAATGTCAGAAATGTTTTTATGCTCCCCACCCAAACTATTATAAGTACAACAGTGAAAAGATACATAATATTAATAATATGAGGATTGACCTTGCTACAATCAGTAAAAAGAAATTTTTTGAGCACTTTTAGATGAAAAATACATACTAGAACTCATACGAATACGGGAGAGAAACTATATCAGTTGTACAGAAATGTCAGAAAAGTTTATAGTGACACGACACCCTAGACGGAATATTTAGTATACACCATGAAAAGAGACATAATATAATTAATAAGAATTTGCTTGTACAAAATGTGAAAAGAATTTTTTGAGAAATATAAGTTGAAAATACATACTAGAACTCATATGTGAAGAGAAACATATCAGTGTCAGACATGTCAGAAATGTTTTGCGTCGTCATGGAGATTATTTAGTACAACCAAGACAATAGACCTAATAATAAGAAGTTTGCTTGTACAATAATGTGCAAGAAATTTTTTTGAAGAAATAAAATTGAAAATTACATACTACACTCAGTACAGAATAAAACTAAAATCAGTGTCATAACTGTCAGAACATGATTTGGTCGCCATGATTATTAATACAACATGAAAAGAGTACGTCCGTATCAATAGTGGAAAAAAAACAGAAAAGACTATAAAAAAATGAAACATTACAATTAAAAAACAATTCAGTAAATTTGGAATCCCCAGTTAAGGCCAAAGTAATGTGTTTTTATACAATTTTTGTATTTTATACATGAAAAAATTAAGATGGTACATTAAATAAAAAAAGTTAGTATTTTTTGTTTAAATATTAATTACACCACTTACTATTATATTATTAACATTTAAAAATTTTAACATGTCTAATTATGCTTAATTTTCCATGAACGATCTCATTGCTTATTAGGGCCCAATAAGTTTCTAACATTTTGGCAATATTTCCAAGTCACTTAATAATTAGACATATTCGGTCAGGCAAGCAACTCCACTAATTTATCCAAATAGGCTAAAAAATAACTTTTACACATATTCCCGGCACTACATTATATAATATAATATATAAATATATATAAAAATAAAGTATCTAATAAAACTATAATATAATATATATATATATATATATATATGTCGTGGCCGAAATAGTAAAACTGGTCAGTTAGCAATAACTCATTTAAAATTAAGCTATCAAAAATTGTTTCTCTTATACGTTTAAAAATATAATTATTCATTTAATGTTAATGTAAAAATTTTTATTTTGAACTCCAAAAGAATCTTAGAAAAACTTACCTAACCTTATTATAACAAAATCAAATTTTATTTTTAACCTAGACCAACTAAATAATTTTAGAATTGGTTACAGTAATTTAATACTAAACAAACACCAGTGAAATATATATTTATTTCGTTATGGGGGGGGAAGGTTCAGAATGTTTTGTGAAATTATTGTATACAACAATTTTACACTTGTCCCTAAAATGGCGTCAAGATGAACGTTGCTATTTAAGCAAGATCGCAAGTTACTGCCTATTCGCACGGACATATATATTCATAAATAGATATATATACTATATATAAATCATATATATAATAATATATATATATATATATATATAATATATAAAATATACTATATATATATATATATATATATATATATTTTTTATTTTTATTATCACACAGCCCTAATCCCAACCCAATGCAGGGTGGCCCGAAAAAAGAAAAACTTTACCATCATTCCTCACATCACTGTCTTGTCCAGAAGGTGCTTTACACTACAGTTTTAGAACTGCAACATTAACAACCCCTCCTTCAGCGAGTGCAGTCAACTGTAACCTTCCACTTCCTCCAGGACTCAAGTCCGCGCTCCGGATTTCCCCTCTGAAACCCTATCAATAATTTACTTTGCTCACACCTCCAACTAGCACGTCAAGAGTATTTAAAATCAACCATTCTTGCGTACACTCCATTCACTCTATCAAACACACTCTACTGCATGCCTGCAGGAAGTCCAAGCCCACTCGCACACAAAACCTCCTTTACCCCCTCGCCTCCAACCCTTCCTAGGCCGACCCCTACCCCGCCTTCTTTCCACTACATACTGAAACACTCATGTGAATTTATTCTGTCTTCGCTCATTCTCTCTACATGTCTCGAACACCTCAAGAACCCTTCCCTCAGCCCCTTGACAACCGTTTTTGGTAATAGCCCGCCGCCCTCTTCTCCTAACTTCCCAAACTACGAATTCCTAGTCTGGCATTATACACACACCAAACATTGCCCTCCGACATGAACATCTCCACTGCCTACGACCACCTTCTCCCGCTGCAACATTCATCACCCATGCATCACCACCCATTAAAGGTTGGTAAAACTATACTCTCATCCATTCCCCTCTTTGCCTCCAAGGACGAAAGTTCTCTGTCTCCACAGACTCGCTAAGTGCACCACACACTCTTTTTCCCGCTCATCAATTCACTATGATTCACCTCATCTTTCATAGACCCAACCAGCTGACACGTCCCACATACCAAATATCTGAATTACGATATGCACAGATCTCCTCCCATACTCTCACCTCAATATCTGATATTTCAATTCTTTCATCACCTAATCTTTTGTTAATCCTCTATAACCTTCACTCTTTCCTGTATTCACCTTAAATTTTCTTCTTTGCACACACCTACCAAATTCCATCCACCAAATCTCTGCAGCTTCTCATCAGAATCTTCCATCCCAATAGCACGTGTCATCAGCAAAGACAGCTGTGACAACTCCACTTTGATGTGTAGATTCTTTATCTTTTAAAACTCTCTCACGCCTTCTTGCGCAAGACCCTCGCATTTACTCTCTTACAACCCCATCATAAAATATATTAAACAACCACGGTGACATCACACATCCTTGTCAAAGAGCCTACCTTTTACTGGAAAAAATTCCCTCGTTTTCTAACATACCTCTCAACTTAGAAGCACACTATCCCTCGTAAAAAACCTCATCACTGCTTTCAGTAACCTACCTCCTACAACTCATAACAACCTTCGCAACATCTGCCACATTGCCCCACTATCCAATCCCCTGTCATACAATCCTTTCCAATACCATCAAAAAAGCCACAAAGACCTCTTTAGCCATAATCTAAATACTGATCTCACTTATATGTTTCACTGTAAACCACCTGGTCACATACAACCCCCTATCTATCCTAAAAGCCTCTGCTTGTATCATTCGGCGCTATCACTATTCTCCGTCTTACTCTTAATTCTTTTTCCAATTTAAAACTCTCGCATACACATTACGCAGGTACACACCAACAGACTTATCCCCCTATAATTTTTTTGCACTCTCTTTTAATCCCCTTTGCCTTTATACAAACGGAACTCATGCATGCTCTCAATGGCCAATCCCTAGAACCTTACCCTCTTTCCATACAATTATTAAATAATTGCACCAACTCACTTTTCCAAAACTATAATCCCCACCTGCTTTATAACTCATTTCTACTCATTTTAATCCCATCAAATCCCGGCTCTGCCCTATCCCCCCCCCTTTCATTATATACTCACTTCCTATCTTTCACGAACTTCCCCCACTACTCACACTATGCGCAGTCTTCCTCACTCTACATAAATTTGTTATTCCTCCTTGCCCTATACACGAATCACAGCATCCCTATCTTCATCAACATTAACAAAACCTCCAATATAATCCCCCCTATCCATCTCAATCAATACCATCAAAACTCGTTCCATTTTAATATACTCTCCCTCAACCTACTAATTTTAAGCTGACAAAGTCCATTTGATTCTCTCTATGCTTTCCTTAACGTTGTTAATCTCATCTCATCTCTCAAAACTTTTTTCTTATTTTCAAACATAATTTGTTGACTAACAGCTCACCCTCTACTCCTCATTTGCTCAACCCTTTCTTACATTTGCTACCAAACCACTCACTTAACTCTCTCATTTTATCCTCCTACTATCTCTTAGCCCACTCTCTTCTGCGCAGTCACTATCTTACTCTGTTGTTAAAAACTTCTTCATATTCTAACTTTTTCTATCACCCTATGACTACTCCTCTTACATCATCATTCCACCAATCCGCATAACCTCTCTCCATCTTCTTGCACCGCCACATTTAAGCCATTCACTTAAAACACACCTTAAAGTTAACACTATCATTGTCTGGAACCATCAAAACACTACCATTTTTCTTTTACAACCTATCCCCATTTCCTCTCTTACAACGCACCATTGCTATAGCCATCTCATTAGCCCATATCTAAATCTTACACAGTAAACTGTTTATATCTTACCCTAACTCCTCCATCTATTAGTCGTATTTACATAACAAACCTTCACCTCTCTCCTCTCTAGCCCCGCAAGCTTCACTATTACTCCTAGTATCCCACTCTACATTTAACTCTAACAGTGAAGCCTATACAAACTAGAAAAAGTGATCTGATATAATCAGTGGCCCCTCATAAACACTGTATACATCCTGAAGTCTACATTCACACAGTCAATTTATATCTACTAATAATCTATAGATCCAATCAAACTAACGGTCATTTCTCGCCCTACATCATATCGTTGTATTCTATTTTATCCTCTTTTTTTTCTTAAAATATGTATTAACCTATAACTAAACCCCTTTCTATACAAACAAAGCATTCAAAACAAAGCTCCCCTTCATATTATCAATTACACTTGGCCACCACCAAACTTACCTACCACATCCCTCTTCTAAAAGATATCCTTACCTCCTACCTAATAGCATTCAGGTCTTCCTAACCACTATTACTCTCTCACTCTGTTCAAACGCTCTCCTATACTTATTGTCACTGTTATTACCCTTAATCCATGTCGTCCTTTTTCCATATTAACAATTTGTTCATTTACTTTATTAACCCATTTCTTACATTATTTTATATTGCTCAAACATTCAAAATTTATATTATTTTTATGGATTTCGTATAATAGATTTTATTGCTATTTGGTTTTTTAAAAAAAAATTGCGTAATATTACAAACCAAACAAAGTATTACGTAATAGAATTTTATTACTAGTAATTTTATCATTTTTGATTCAAATTATAAAATTATGTTAATGTTCAATTAATATGTTTTAAAATGCATCAATTAGAAAAAAATAATAATAGCAGATAAATTGGTGTAATTATGGACAATGGATTCTTATGATGAATTTCATCTAAATATAGAAATGAGTATTTCAATGCAAATGTGGTGTATAATACGAGGTTTTAATAGTGCAGATAATTCCAACTAATTTTCAGTAATAATATATAAAATATCTGTATTAATATAGGACTTAGTATATACATTGCCATTATAATAACACAGCTACTATTACATCTCGAAATCAAGACATTATTCCATAATATATACAACTTTAACTATATCAATTGCTATTATATACATTGTACATTACCAGTCATTATTTATGTTCATTTTTTTCCTTGAAAGATATTATCAATTGTAAGGGTCCTTATTATGAAGAAGTAAATCTTTTAACGATTGCAGAACACATTACTCATTTTAATATTTTTCTCTTTTACTTAAAAGTTTTAGAACTTGAAGTACAAATTCTTATATTAAATTTAAAATTAAATTATAAATCTTCATCTTTTTTATCATCACTTCAACCATTTCCTTTAATCTAAAAGTGAATGTTAAATTACATGCATCAAACTATTTTTATAATACTATTTTAAAATTTTTATGACTAAAAAAGCAATTACATGACAATGAGAGTATATATATAAGAAATTAATACTAACAAATCGCACTCAGTTTCTACATATCATATTATTATGACATTAGAGAGAGACTGAAGTTATTTAATTAGATTTAGAAAAATATATACATACATACTTCAATCGCTGGCGGAAAAAATAGTATGTTTCACATACTGTGTTCATAAATAGTCTGTAGTAAATATGGTATTAAATATTAAAACTATCTCCTTTTACTGAAAAATTATAATTTATATTATCATTTTCAGATAAAATTTTAATGCTAAGTTATACTAAATTAGAAAGGTATACTAAATTGATCAGAACGAAATTAAATATAATACGAAAAGAAAGAAAATCATGTGTGAAGAAAAAATTTCATTAATTATAAATTTGGAAATACATAATGTTATTCATGAATAGGAGAGAAGAAACAATAATCAGTGCACACAGTTAAAAAGAAAGTTATTCGCATGTTTTTTTTTCACTAAACGTCATCATCATTGAAACATATTAATGAAAAAAATACCAATGTTTTGCTATGTGGAGCAAGAATTATTTTCTAAATGAAGACTTGAAAATAATCATAATGTAATTCATGACAGACAAAAAAAAACATATCAGTGGTACAGAGTGTAAAAAAGAGTATTATAGTAATTTAAAACCGTGAAACGTCATATTAAAATACCATAATGAAATAGTAAAAAAAGTATCCGTGTACAATTTTGTGGAAAAGGATTTGTTTTTTTTTATGAATTGAATAGACATATTTTAATTCATAACAAAAAAAAACTATATAAATGTCAGAAATGTCAGAAATGTTGTTACTACGTTTGAAAAATTATTAAAACATGAAAATAAACATTTAGGTTTTGAACACGAAAGAAATTTTTTGAGAAAGAAAAATTACAAATTTCACAATCAAACGAAAATAGACAGATAAAGGTAAAGAAATCATAATAAGTGTACCTCGTTTGAAAAAAAGTTTTATCATAAATCTTCATTGAATATACATAATATAATTCATGAAGTGTAAAACATGAAGCACTCCAAGCACGACGTATTTAGTGAGAACCCTATTACACACATGGCTCCTATTATCAAATGCAATTTCAAGGAGGAATATGTAAAGCTCCGGTGAGTTTTATTTTTTTAAAAATGTTTTGGTAGCCGTGAATAATTAGTACAACATAAGAGACGAATAATATGTATAAAGAAAATAACTAACTTTTAAAGAAATTTACATTAATTTATATTTTATACTTTATTTCCAGATAAATGTGTATTCTCAGTGAAGTTTGTCAAATCATAATGTAATAGGAAAAATGCCATACAGGATGATGTAGAATGTTAAGTACCAATGAAAAACACTAATGTTAGTAAAAATTAAAAACAGTGCACACAGTGTGAAAAAAAGTGTGTAAAACAAGAAGAACTCTAAGCACGACGTATTTTAGTGAAGAACACCTATTACACAAATGGATCCCTTTTATAAAATTCAATTCCAAAGTTTAATATGTATACCTCGTTGAGTTTAATTTTTAAAAAAATGATTTGGGTAGCCGAGAATAAAAGTACAACATATGAGACTTATAATATGTAGCAAGAAAATAACTAACTGTCTAAATCTAATTACGGATCCTAAGAGGATAAAGTGTCGAAAAGATGCCTACAGGGAGGAGTATAGCTAATTTTTTATACGTAATATTATTAAAATTAAAAATGTCCTCGGTGAAAAAGTGGAAGAATTATCAATACATATGATATAGATACTACAATTGAAATCCTTTGATAAGATAGATAACATAACTCTTATCTGATTTAATATCTTTTTATACGAGTGTAGATATTGAAAAAACACAAATTTGAAAACTTCCATACGAATAGACCCATAAAAGTTTGACTTGTACATTATGCGGAAAGACAATTCCTACACAAACATAGGTTGGAAATACATACTAGAACAACTCATACGAAAGAAAAAACGCAATATCAGTGTCAGAACTGTCAGAAATGTATTTATTGCTCAAGGAACTATTTATTGTAAAAACATGTAAAGAAACATACGGGAGAAAACCATATCCAATGTCAGGACATGTCAGAAATGTTTTTTTTTGCCATGACTGTTTAGTACAAACATGAAAGGACCATCATAATAAAGAAGTGTTGCTTGTACAATATGTAAAAAGACAATGTTTTTTGATAAATATATCAGTTGAAAATACATATTAGAACTCATACAAGGAGAAAAACCATATCAGTGTCAGAAATGTCAGAAATGTTTAAGTGTTAAGGAATATTTAGCGCTACAAACAAGAAAAGAACATGGAGCGAGAAACTATAACAGTGTTGCCTGGAGTGGAACCACAGTCGATGGCCACTCTCACTCACAAACCAACAAGATACAGATACTAATGCCGGAAAAAAAAATCCCCGCCCCCAGTACCCAACAATACCACCATTCCAGCATAACAATCTTCTTTTTGCAAAGTATACCAGGGTCCTAAAGTCCAGCAACAAACTACAAATTAACCTTTCAACCGTGGACTGCTTGGCAGAGGCAAAGTGCAATGTTCCGTTGGCTTACACTGATTACCCACATCAAGATTCCTTGACAAAGAAATATGGATCCCAGGTTCCAACCTATACAGATTGACAGAGTCGAACAGTTAGCAAACTAGGGGTGGGTTGGCCTGTACATTTGCAAGTCACCAGGTTGTTTGCAACAGTACCTGCAAACTGCCTCAAATGTTGTAGTGAATATTTTAGGGCAGTAAAGGACGCGAACCAAAACCTATCCATTGTGATAGTCTACAAGCCTTCCAGATGCAACATCCCAGCAATTCAGGAACAGCTGTTAAAAATTTGACCACTGACTGGAAAACCTTCCAGCTCCAGCACCCAACATCTATGCTCCTGGGGGATTTCAAACAAAGGCACCTAAAATGGAGGAAATATAGCAAATAAAATTGTTGCAGTAAAAACAACCAGGAGGCAGCCTCTGATGAAAACTCTAACACTCACGTTAGCTTATTAAATCTCTGCACTAAATTCCAATTTAAACCAGCACATAATAGAGGCCTACTAGACTGGAGAATAACACTATACCCCTCATCTTCAACAAAACAATGATGATATGATAAGAAATACACCATCATCAAAAACAAATACTCATATCACAACCAACAATTGAATGGTTACACGGTCATGTATGGCGCGGAGCCCCATACTCGAACAAAATGAGTTTAGATTCACGAGGGCATGCAATCACCAAATTCAAGCTTCAAAAACAAAAACATAAAGTGGGACCTACAAGTAAACCAAGTCACAAACCGATATAATAAGCTGGGAAGATATACTAAGCAAAAACACAGACCCCCAACTTATCCTAGAACAGATTAACTCGGGTAGCACTCGATGTATGCACAAGGCTTATTCCTCACTAAGAAAAGGAGGAGAAGATGTAAAACAGAAAGACCACATTGCTCTTCACTCCCTTTACAGGCGACGGAAAAAGAATAACATAGGCGCAAAAAGAGGAACAATATATCAACAATGTCGTAGGGATAGACCACTGGTCATAGAAAAAGCAAGTCATTCGAAACTTAAGCATAAAGAATCGCTATAAGGAGTCAGGAATGCGCGGTGAAAGAGACTAAAAGCCATAAATGAAATCGAAAGAAACCCACAATGTAATTCTTCTCCTCTATTCCAAATCCCAATCGAGAACAAATCGTCCAGTATAGGGATCCCTCTCTATAAACAAGATTGGGTCCGCACACAGAAGACCACAAGGAAATGAGTGAGCTACTCAAATTACCCCATATGACTCAGATTTATAGCAAGGCAGTGCCGCAAACTCAGACAGAGAGTCGAAGATCAAAATGAAATATTTTTATGAAGATATCCCCCGCAATTTTGAGTTAACACAAGCCTATCCGATGTCATCCTACGCCAATATTAACTTCGAACTGAGTGCGATAAATGACATAGCCCCATAGCACTCTTTCCCCATATCCATACCTCATTGAACTCTGTGTACATCAAGAACTGCAAGAAGCCCCTAACACTAGCCTTTTACCATCCTATTGAGAGGGAGCATGGACACAGGGGGTCGTCCCACACCAGTTACTAAAAACCAACTAGACAAAGCCCCCAACAATTCCACAAAGGGGGCATAAAGCAACAGCAAAGACTACAGACCAATAGCACTACCCACCCATATCATAAAAATCTTTGAAAGGGACCCCTAAGACGCAAGAATCACTTCACGCATCTAGAAAACCTCCACATAACACAACACCAGGTCAACAAAGGTTTAGAAACATGAGTCGACCTGTCTGTCTCACTATTGGACACACGAGAACAAGGTCCTAATGCACTAGAAGACAAAAAGACTGCAGTATGTTAATATATACAGACTTTGCAAAAGCCTTCGACAAGTGTGACCAATTGGCGAAATAGCGCAAAAATGCGTGCTAAAGGAAATAACAAGAAAATCGGGTCGATGGATCATAATTATCCTTCACTAACATAAACCACAAGAGAGTAGAGGATCCGTCAACAAAGAGTAAACTCCGAGGCAGCTACGGTGAAAAGCTCTGTTCCACAAGGCACAGTACCGCTCCTCATCATGTTCCTCGATACCACTATAAACCGACATAGACAAGGATGTCGGCTCACATCAACCGTGTCCTTCCCTTTGCCGATGACAAACCTCGAATCTGCATGACACGTGATCTTCCATTGCAACACTTGAAACAAGCACCAGGCAGTACATCAACCAATATCTTTCAGTGGCTGGTCAGAAAACAATATGGATAGTTCATCTATGAGGAAATATATCATACTCAGTATATGAAAACATGAGGAAATATTAAATTCTACATCATAGTACAAAAACAAATTCATGGCCACAAAAAAGAGCGAACCAACAACGTCAAAGTCATGGCGGAGTGATCATGTGTCGATGATCTCAACCTTCAAGGACATAACATTTTAATCAATCGACATCTGCTAGAAAAATGACAGTATGGGATAATTAAACCTCAAACTAGTGAGGAGCCAAGCCCATGAAGACACACTTGCAGTCACTTGTTCTTTCGTAGGTGTGGCTTGGAATA
Organism: Cherax quadricarinatus; assembly: GCF_026875155.1. Lineage (NCBI taxonomy): Eukaryota > Metazoa > Arthropoda > Malacostraca > Decapoda > Parastacidae > Cherax > Cherax quadricarinatus. Next base: position 19,984,908 of record NC_069485.1, read on the forward strand.
TTGCTGCTCCTACTTAACAGCACCTTTTCACGGTCAGTGAAAATTGCCGACCTAGAAAAAGGGAACAGTAGAACTTTCACGGTCGGCATCAACGGAGATACAAAAACACACCCAATAATCTGGAGTACGCAGCATTGAGGTCCTAAACCTGTTATTCACACTGGAAACGCAGGAGGGAGATAAACATGATTATATACACCTGGAAATATCCTCTAGGGACTAGTACCGAAACTTGCACAAACAAATAAAATCATCACCCTGACGAAAGCAAAAGACTTGCACGCAAAAAGATCGATGCACCCTCCCCCAATGAAAACAGGGTGTGTCCACTAGCACGTTAAGAGACACTACGATAAGTGTCAGGTGCCCGAGACTGTTCAACAGCCCCCCAGCACATAATATAATCCATAATGTGGGATTACAAACAGACCCCAGGCAGTCCCTTCAAGATGGCACTGAGGACAAGCACCTAAAAAGACATTTCCGTGATCAGTCCTGTTTGTGGCTCTTATGTTGTTTGCGTGCAGCCAGCAGCAACAGCCTGGTTGCTCAGGCTCTGCGAAACCTCCACCAGTGAGAGTGGTCCAGACCGGCCGCGGGGCGATTGACCCCCTGGGAACTCTCTCCACAGGAAAACTCCAGGTAAGAAAGTTTTAGTGTTAATGAATATTTAAATACAACATGAAAAGAGGACATAATATTCAATAATAAGAAGATGTTTGTACAATATGAAAAAAGCATATTCTTGAGAAATTATAAATTGAAAATAAATATTAGAAACTCATACGGGAGAGAAACCATATCAGTAAGTCAGAAAAAGTCAGATAATCGTTTAGCAGTTTAAGGAATAATTTAGTGAAACATTTATAAATAGAACAAATATTATTAAAACGTATCTGCTTGCACAATAAACGCAGAAATATTTTTTTTGAGAAAATGGTGTTGAGAATGAAACTACATACTAGAACCCATACTAAAGCAGAAACCAAAACAGATGTCAGAAATGTAAAAATGTTTTAGTATAAAGGAATATTTAGTACAACATAAGCAAAAGATTCGTGCCGAAAGGAGAATACAATCGAAAATTATGTGTACCAATAATTACGCTAAGATTCTTCTGGTGGCAAAATTAAAAAATATTTTACAATAAACATTAATGAAAAAAAATATAATATTTAAACATTAGGAGAACATTTTAAAAAGGGCATAATTTTAAAGGAGTTCATGTTAATTGACCATATTTACCAAAATTGACACCTCGAAATTGTAAGCAATATGTGATTTTTAAGGTTTAAATTATTTACTGTATTTAATTTACTGTATATAGTAGTACATTTCAATTTATATATTATGTTTTAGTATTTCAAATGTAATTATGTCCCTACGATGAAAAAGTGGAAGAATTAGGGTATTCCATTTGATATATATAACTACAACTGAATCCTTTGATAAGATAGATTAATAAATACTCGTTTCTGATTAAATATCTTTATACTATGTAATATTGAATAAAACACAATTTTGTAAGAACTTCATTTGAAAAGACCAATATAATAATAGAAGTTTGCTTGTACATTATGGCGGAATAGACATTTCTTAAAAAATTAGGTTGGAAATAACATACTAGAACTACTCAACAAAAGAGAAACCATATCAGTGTCAGAAATTTCATAAATTTTTAAGTTCCAAGGAATATTTAGTAAAACATGAAAAGAAACATACAAGAGAGAAACCATATCAGTGTCATAAATGTAATAATGTTTTAGTATTAAGGAATATATAGTACAACAAGAAAAGAGTACATAAAAGAGATAAAACCATCATCAATGTCAAAATGTCCATAAATGTATTTTGTTCGTCTAATGACTATATAGTACAACATGAAAAGAGACCAAGTAATAATATTAATAAGAAGTTTACTTGTACAATATGTTAAAAGAAATTTTTTAAGAATATAGATTGAAAATAACAATACTAAACCATATGGAGAGAAACCATAGATCACTGTAGAATTTTCAGAAATGTTTTTATAGCCATGAATATTAGTAAAACATAATAGGAAACGTACAGTGAAAACATTTGAAGAGAAAAAGAAGATTGTGCTTGTACATTATGTTGAAAGAAATTTTTTACAAAATATAGGTGAAAAAATCTACTAAAACTCATATGTGAGAGAAACCATATCAGTGTCAAAATTGTCAGAAATGTTTTTATAAGCCCTAATATTATAGTAAAACATAAATTAGGAGACCGTACATTGTGAAAAAACATTTGAAGAGAAAAAGAATATTGGTGCTTGTATATTAAGGCGGAAAGAAATTTCTAACAAAATATGGGTTGAAAAACACACAATACAACTCAAACAAAAAGAGAAACTAATATAAATGTCAGAAATTGTCAGAAATGTTTTAGTTTATGAAATAATTAGTACAACATAAAGATACATACTGTGGATAAACCATATCAGTGCAGAATGAAATAAATGTTTTAGTGTCAAGGAATATATAGTACAACCATGAAAAAATGTTTTAGTGTTAAGAAATATTTATTGAAACAATGAAAAGAGAAAAAATATTATTAATAAAAGAGTCTACTTGTACAATATGCAGAAAAATATGAAAAGAGACATGAAAGTAATAAAGTACATTTTTCATACTAAAATCTAATATATAATATTAATTAAAATGTACGACAGAAAAAAGTGGAAGAATTTACCGTATACATTACAATATAGATACTACAATCTAATCCTTTTATAATATAGAAACATAACACTACTGATTTAATATCTTTTTATATACGATGTAGGATATTGAAGAAACACAATTTGAAGAACTTCATAGCAGAGACATAAGAAGTTTGCTTGTATATTAGGCGGAACAGAAATTTCCTACAAAATATAGGTTGAAAATACTCCTAGAACAACTCATACGAAAGAGAAACCAAATCACTGTGTCAGAATGTCAAGAAATGTATTTAGTATAATAATATTTTAGTACAACATGAAAAAGATACATACGGGAGAGAAACCATATCAATGTCAGACAAGTCAAAAATTTTTGTTCGTCCATGACCCATGTTAATACAACATGAAAAGAGATCATCATAATAAGAAGTTGCTTGTACATAATGCGAAAAAAACATTTTTGAAAAAACGTAGATTGAAATACATATTAGAACACATACGGAGAGAAACCATATCAGTGTCGGAAATGTCAAAAATGTTTTTAATAGCATGAATATCTATTACAACATGAAAAGGTGACATAATATTATTAATAAGAACTTGATTGTAAATTATGTGGAAAGAATTTATTACGAAATATAGGTTGAAAAATACATACTAAATTCATACGTAAAGATAAACTATATCGGTGTCAGAAATGTAATAAAGTTTTTAGTGACAGAAATATTTAGGTACAACATGAAAAAATACATAGGGGGATAACCATATCAGTGTCAGAATGTCTGAAATGTTTCAGTGTCAAGGAATATTTAGGTACAACAGAAAAAGATAGAAAATAAGAAGTTTGCTTGTACAATTATGCGAAAAGACATTTTCATGAAGGAACGTAGATTGAAAATACATAATAGAACTCGTTTATTACGGGAAGAGAAATCCATCTCAGTGTCAGAAATGTCAGAAATGATTTTTATAGCCATGAATATTTATAAACCCAATGAAAATAGACATAATAATAAGTTTGCTTGTCGCAATATTCGAGAACGATATTTTTTGAGAAATCGTAGAGTTGAAAGATACTTCATATTAGAACACATAACGGGAGAGAAACCTATAATTGTCAGAAATGTCAGAAATGTTTTTAATAGCCATGCAATATTTTCATTACAACATGAAAAGAGACATAATATTATTAATAAGAAGTTTTGCTTGTTACATTATGCGAAAAGACATTTTTTGAGAAATATAGATTGAAAAATACATACTAGAAATTCATACGGAGAGAAACCAAATCAGTGTTCATAAATGTCAAAAATGATTTTATATTCCATGAATGTTAAGTAACAACATGAAAAGAGAAACATAATATTAAGACTATATGAAAATGTTAATGTTTTTATAGTCATTAATATTTAGTAAAACAAATATTGATTTTGAGATAATTTACGTATATTACTTTAATTTATATTTTAGGAATTTTCTTTCAGATAACGTTTATATCTCAGTGGAATTGTCTAAATCATAATGCACTAACTTGTACATTTTTTAAACCAAATATCTCTTGTATATAATTAATTAAAATGTCCTCTGAAAACCAAGTGGAAGAATTAACGTATACATTTGTTATAGATACTACAACGAATCCTTGTACGATAGATAAACATAACACTTTCTGATATAATATCTTATTACGATGTAGATATTGAAGAAACCAAGTTGAAGAACTTCATAATGAAGAGACATAAGAAGTTTTGCTTGTATATTATACAGAAAGAAATTTCTTACAAAATATAGTTGGAAATACAGACAAGAACAATTACTATAACGAAATTAGAAAACCATATCAAGTCAGAAATGTCAAAATGTTTTAGTGCCAAGAATTTTAGTACAACTTGAAAGAAACATACGGGAGAGAAACCATATCAATGTCAGACAAGTCAGAAATGTTTTTGTTCGTAATGACTATTTATTAAAACATGAAAAGAGACCATCATAATAAGAATTTGCTTGATACATTATGGCCGAAAAGACATTTTTGATAAATATAAGTGAAAAAATATATTAAACACATTAACGGGTAGAGAAACCATAAAAGTGACAGAAATGACTAGGAAATTTTTTATTTCCATGAATATTTATTACAAACGCATGACAATATACAAAATATTATTAATAAGAAGTTTGCTTGTACATTAAGCAAAGACATATTTTTGAATTAAATATAGATTTGAAAATAATACTAGAATTCATATGGGAGAGTAAACCAAATCAGTGTCCCAGAAAATGTCAAAAATCTTTTAAATCTATGAAAAGTTAGTACAACATGAAAAGAGACATAATATTAGAGAACATCAGAAAATGTTAAATGTTTTTTATAGACATTAATATTTAGTAAAACAAATATGTGATTTAGAGATTTATTTTACTGTATAATTACTCATAATGCACTACTTTTACATTTTTTATAACCTAATATCTATTGTAAATTATTAATAAAAATGTCACTCTGAAAAAGTGGAAGAATTAACGTATACAATTGATATAGATACTAACAATCGAATCCTTTGATAAGATAGAAAGCATTACTCTGAGTTTATTAACCTTTTACGATGTAGATAATGAAGAAACAATATTTGAAGAAAATACAAAAACAAAGATTTAGTGAGGATAAAGAGAACACATCCTATAAAAAAAAAAACCCAGGAACAATATTCGGAGAAATAACTCATACGGGAGAGAAACCATATCAGTGTCAGAAATGTCAGAAAATTGTTTTAGTGTTAAGAAATATTTAGTGAAACATGAAAAGATACATACGGTGGATAAACCTATCATGTCAAAATGTCAGAAATGTTTTTATGCTCCCCACCCAAACTATTATAAGTACAACAGTGAAAAGATACATAATATTAATAATATGAGGATTGACCTTGCTACAATCAGTAAAAAGAAATTTTTTGAGCACTTTTAGATGAAAAATACATACTAGAACTCATACGAATACGGGAGAGAAACTATATCAGTTGTACAGAAATGTCAGAAAAGTTTATAGTGACACGACACCCTAGACGGAATATTTAGTATACACCATGAAAAGAGACATAATATAATTAATAAGAATTTGCTTGTACAAAATGTGAAAAGAATTTTTTGAGAAATATAAGTTGAAAATACATACTAGAACTCATATGTGAAGAGAAACATATCAGTGTCAGACATGTCAGAAATGTTTTGCGTCGTCATGGAGATTATTTAGTACAACCAAGACAATAGACCTAATAATAAGAAGTTTGCTTGTACAATAATGTGCAAGAAATTTTTTTGAAGAAATAAAATTGAAAATTACATACTACACTCAGTACAGAATAAAACTAAAATCAGTGTCATAACTGTCAGAACATGATTTGGTCGCCATGATTATTAATACAACATGAAAAGAGTACGTCCGTATCAATAGTGGAAAAAAAACAGAAAAGACTATAAAAAAATGAAACATTACAATTAAAAAACAATTCAGTAAATTTGGAATCCCCAGTTAAGGCCAAAGTAATGTGTTTTTATACAATTTTTGTATTTTATACATGAAAAAATTAAGATGGTACATTAAATAAAAAAAGTTAGTATTTTTTGTTTAAATATTAATTACACCACTTACTATTATATTATTAACATTTAAAAATTTTAACATGTCTAATTATGCTTAATTTTCCATGAACGATCTCATTGCTTATTAGGGCCCAATAAGTTTCTAACATTTTGGCAATATTTCCAAGTCACTTAATAATTAGACATATTCGGTCAGGCAAGCAACTCCACTAATTTATCCAAATAGGCTAAAAAATAACTTTTACACATATTCCCGGCACTACATTATATAATATAATATATAAATATATATAAAAATAAAGTATCTAATAAAACTATAATATAATATATATATATATATATATATATGTCGTGGCCGAAATAGTAAAACTGGTCAGTTAGCAATAACTCATTTAAAATTAAGCTATCAAAAATTGTTTCTCTTATACGTTTAAAAATATAATTATTCATTTAATGTTAATGTAAAAATTTTTATTTTGAACTCCAAAAGAATCTTAGAAAAACTTACCTAACCTTATTATAACAAAATCAAATTTTATTTTTAACCTAGACCAACTAAATAATTTTAGAATTGGTTACAGTAATTTAATACTAAACAAACACCAGTGAAATATATATTTATTTCGTTATGGGGGGGGAAGGTTCAGAATGTTTTGTGAAATTATTGTATACAACAATTTTACACTTGTCCCTAAAATGGCGTCAAGATGAACGTTGCTATTTAAGCAAGATCGCAAGTTACTGCCTATTCGCACGGACATATATATTCATAAATAGATATATATACTATATATAAATCATATATATAATAATATATATATATATATATATATAATATATAAAATATACTATATATATATATATATATATATATATATTTTTTATTTTTATTATCACACAGCCCTAATCCCAACCCAATGCAGGGTGGCCCGAAAAAAGAAAAACTTTACCATCATTCCTCACATCACTGTCTTGTCCAGAAGGTGCTTTACACTACAGTTTTAGAACTGCAACATTAACAACCCCTCCTTCAGCGAGTGCAGTCAACTGTAACCTTCCACTTCCTCCAGGACTCAAGTCCGCGCTCCGGATTTCCCCTCTGAAACCCTATCAATAATTTACTTTGCTCACACCTCCAACTAGCACGTCAAGAGTATTTAAAATCAACCATTCTTGCGTACACTCCATTCACTCTATCAAACACACTCTACTGCATGCCTGCAGGAAGTCCAAGCCCACTCGCACACAAAACCTCCTTTACCCCCTCGCCTCCAACCCTTCCTAGGCCGACCCCTACCCCGCCTTCTTTCCACTACATACTGAAACACTCATGTGAATTTATTCTGTCTTCGCTCATTCTCTCTACATGTCTCGAACACCTCAAGAACCCTTCCCTCAGCCCCTTGACAACCGTTTTTGGTAATAGCCCGCCGCCCTCTTCTCCTAACTTCCCAAACTACGAATTCCTAGTCTGGCATTATACACACACCAAACATTGCCCTCCGACATGAACATCTCCACTGCCTACGACCACCTTCTCCCGCTGCAACATTCATCACCCATGCATCACCACCCATTAAAGGTTGGTAAAACTATACTCTCATCCATTCCCCTCTTTGCCTCCAAGGACGAAAGTTCTCTGTCTCCACAGACTCGCTAAGTGCACCACACACTCTTTTTCCCGCTCATCAATTCACTATGATTCACCTCATCTTTCATAGACCCAACCAGCTGACACGTCCCACATACCAAATATCTGAATTACGATATGCACAGATCTCCTCCCATACTCTCACCTCAATATCTGATATTTCAATTCTTTCATCACCTAATCTTTTGTTAATCCTCTATAACCTTCACTCTTTCCTGTATTCACCTTAAATTTTCTTCTTTGCACACACCTACCAAATTCCATCCACCAAATCTCTGCAGCTTCTCATCAGAATCTTCCATCCCAATAGCACGTGTCATCAGCAAAGACAGCTGTGACAACTCCACTTTGATGTGTAGATTCTTTATCTTTTAAAACTCTCTCACGCCTTCTTGCGCAAGACCCTCGCATTTACTCTCTTACAACCCCATCATAAAATATATTAAACAACCACGGTGACATCACACATCCTTGTCAAAGAGCCTACCTTTTACTGGAAAAAATTCCCTCGTTTTCTAACATACCTCTCAACTTAGAAGCACACTATCCCTCGTAAAAAACCTCATCACTGCTTTCAGTAACCTACCTCCTACAACTCATAACAACCTTCGCAACATCTGCCACATTGCCCCACTATCCAATCCCCTGTCATACAATCCTTTCCAATACCATCAAAAAAGCCACAAAGACCTCTTTAGCCATAATCTAAATACTGATCTCACTTATATGTTTCACTGTAAACCACCTGGTCACATACAACCCCCTATCTATCCTAAAAGCCTCTGCTTGTATCATTCGGCGCTATCACTATTCTCCGTCTTACTCTTAATTCTTTTTCCAATTTAAAACTCTCGCATACACATTACGCAGGTACACACCAACAGACTTATCCCCCTATAATTTTTTTGCACTCTCTTTTAATCCCCTTTGCCTTTATACAAACGGAACTCATGCATGCTCTCAATGGCCAATCCCTAGAACCTTACCCTCTTTCCATACAATTATTAAATAATTGCACCAACTCACTTTTCCAAAACTATAATCCCCACCTGCTTTATAACTCATTTCTACTCATTTTAATCCCATCAAATCCCGGCTCTGCCCTATCCCCCCCCCTTTCATTATATACTCACTTCCTATCTTTCACGAACTTCCCCCACTACTCACACTATGCGCAGTCTTCCTCACTCTACATAAATTTGTTATTCCTCCTTGCCCTATACACGAATCACAGCATCCCTATCTTCATCAACATTAACAAAACCTCCAATATAATCCCCCCTATCCATCTCAATCAATACCATCAAAACTCGTTCCATTTTAATATACTCTCCCTCAACCTACTAATTTTAAGCTGACAAAGTCCATTTGATTCTCTCTATGCTTTCCTTAACGTTGTTAATCTCATCTCATCTCTCAAAACTTTTTTCTTATTTTCAAACATAATTTGTTGACTAACAGCTCACCCTCTACTCCTCATTTGCTCAACCCTTTCTTACATTTGCTACCAAACCACTCACTTAACTCTCTCATTTTATCCTCCTACTATCTCTTAGCCCACTCTCTTCTGCGCAGTCACTATCTTACTCTGTTGTTAAAAACTTCTTCATATTCTAACTTTTTCTATCACCCTGGGGAAAACCAGTTTGTGCCCCTGACACTTATTGTGTTGTCTCATATCATACAGCCGGCGCGCGGAGTAAAAAAAAGATCGAAAAAATATGAAAACTGAGTTATTTTTACCAAAAAAAATAGCTGAACTTTCTGGCTACACTCTGGTATAATTATTATCCTTGTACGATGTTTCTAAAAGGAATTACAGTCATTTATAGCAGGCATTGTGACAGCACCTTGCGCAACAAACGCTGATGCAGCATTTTTTCCCCCTCCTCCGTGTTATTTTTATCGTTTTCTTATATCATTACGTCTAATATAATAAAAATTCACCATCTAAGATCATGCCAGAGCAGGCAGAGATAATAATAGACCACATAAGGACCAATATACTAGCCCCCCTTAATTCAGGGATAATCCCAGATAGTACCACAGACCACTACCCTACCTTCCTCCTGACAAACATTAGTAAACCAGCACTTGAATGCAACAAAGTCTCATTTAGACTCCATGACAAGGCCTCAATAAGGAAGTTCACAGCTGACCTAGAGACTGTTGACTGGCCTACAGAATTCTCAAAGGCCAATGGTATTGATGACTGGACAGACATTTTTCTTAACAAATTACTTAGACTATACAACAAACATTGTCCTATAAAAACGAAACAGATCACAAACAAACGGCTTGGTTGCCCATGGCTAACCAGCACCATTCTGAAATCCATTGGCAAGAAACACCAATATGAAAAGCAATATAGACAGGGCTTAATACACAAAGATATTCTTAAACACTATTCATCAGTTCTCACCAAAGTAATAAAGAAAGCCAAACAACTATACTACTCCAGTAGATTCACAGACACTACAGGAGATATAAAAAAGACCTGGAAAACACTCTCTCAGATTCTAGGGACCCACAAACTGAAAAAACCAAGAATATTGTCCTAACTAAACCTAATGAAACACCACTACATCCCACTGACACAGCTAACAAGATAAACGACTTCTTCTCAACCATAGGATCTAATCTCGCCAATAAAATCCCACATACCAATGCCCATGCCGGGGACTACCTAGATGGGAATTTCCCAAATTCCTTCTATCTTGCACCAACTGAGCCCTCGGAAGTCACCGAGATTATAAAGTCACTTAGAAACAACTCAGGGAATCTGTCTAATGTCCCACCATTACAGTACAAGCGAGCAGCCCATATCCTTTCGCATGCTATTTCATTACTTTTTAACAAGTCATAAAGGTGGTGACCCTACAGACTTAAACAACAATAGGCCAATATCAAACTTACCATTGCTATCCAAAATCTTTGAGAAACTCGTGCACAGGAGACTGTATTCATTTATAACAGCACAAAACATACTCAACCCCTGCCAATTTGGATTCAGGAAAAATAAAAGCACTAATGATGCAATCATAAAAATGCTTGATCTGCTTTACACAGCACTGGAAAATAAAGAATATCCACTAGGAATTTTTATTGACCTAAGAAAAGCTTTTGACACAGTAGACCACGACATCCTACTCCACAAACTTGACCATTACAGTATAAGAGGCCATGCACTTGCTTATTTCAAATCTTACCTTACTAATAGGTATCAGTATGTCACCATTAAAGACACAGCATCAACAACACGGCCACTTGATACTGGAGTTCCGCAGGGAAGTGTCCTTGGTCCCCTGCTCTTCCTCATATGCATTAATGATCTTCCAAACGTATCCCAACACCTGAAACCCATTCTCTTTGCTGACGACACGACTTATGTCATCTCTCACCCTAATCTTGCCACCCTCAACACCATTGTTAATGAGGAGCTGATCAAAATATCGACTTGGATGACAGCCGATAAACTTACGCTTAACCTGACAAAACCTAATTA
>NC_069485.1:19996852-20019367 GCF_026875155.1 Cherax quadricarinatus
GTTTTTTTATAAAATCTGTACCTCCCCCCTGCTTCCGGGAAGTCGGGTTCAGGAAACTTAAAGCTCTCCAGTAATTGAGTGGGCCCAAGTAAACCAAGTCCTAAATGATATAAGCTGTGAAGAAGACCAAGCAACACAGACCCCAACTTATGCCTAGAACAGATTAACTGGGTGGGCACTTGATGTATGCTCAAGGCTTATTCCTTTAAGAAAAAGGAGGAGTGCATGTAAAATAAAAAGAGACAAGTGCTCCCTTTACAGGCGACAGAAAAGAATAACAAGCGGCTAAAAGAGGCCAATATATTTGAAATGCATAGGGAGTCCCTGGTCAGAGAAATAGCAAACATCAACTTAAGCTAAAGGAATCTTATGGGAGTCGGGAAATCACGGGAAGAACTAAAACCCCAATATGAAATCGAAGAAACCCCAAGTATTTCTTTTCTTATGCCAAATAAAAGTCGAGAACAACATCCAGAAATTGGGCCCCTACTTAACCCTTTGGGGATCGACAGGTCCTCTCAGAGACTTGTTCTCAGGGTCGGCCAAATTTCAAAAAAAAGAAAAAATTTTTTTTTTTCTTAGAAAAGTTAGAGAATATTTTCCCGATCATAACGGCACCAAAAGTATGAAATTTGATGGAAAATTACGGAATTTTTGCTCTCGCAAAGTAAGCGGTCTCAACGATGTTTACGCATCGGCGATTTTGCCCACTTTGAGCCCTATTTTCGGCCAATTCCAGTGTACTAGTGAAACTTCCGATGCTATCGGTATCCGATAAATCCAGTAGCCGATGCATTTGATCGAAAAAATTTGCCTCGCTTCCGATACAAAACCCGGTATGCGATACGATGCGTACAAGACGTGTCCAGTGTGGCAGTGTTACAAGCCAGCCAGTGTGCGCGCATCTAAGGATACTTTCAGTACATTCAATATTATCCATATTATCACTGTTTTTGGTGCTTGCTTCTGCAAAATAAGTCACCATGGGCCCCCAAGAAAGCTTCTAGTGCCAACCCTGTGGTAAAAAGGGTGAGAATTAGTATGGAAATTAAGAGAGATTTTGAAGGGTTTTGGGGCTAACCTGAGAAGCCTATGCCAGTTTTGGACTCCATGTGGGCCCACTCAAAAATTAAGGAAATGGTGCAAAGTGGGTTGAACTGCAAGCCTTTATGGATGAAAATCACCCTAACACATCTATTGCAAGCCGTGCTGGTGACTATTACAAGCCGTGCTGGTGACTATTACAATGACAATCTTATGGCCCATTTTAGACAAATCTTAAAGGAACAGCAACAGAGGTCCAGTGACTCAAGCTGGCCCTAGTGGCATTAAAAGAAGAAGGGAAATTAACCCCAGAAAGGACTTGACACCTCAAGTCCTAATGGAAGGGAATTCCCCTTCTAAAAAACTAAGACAATCAACACTCTCCCCTCCTCCCATCCCATCAATCATCACCAGATCTTCAATAAAGGTATGTATCATGTAACTGTGCATGTCTTCTTCGGTTTGTGTGTATTAAAATTAATATTTCATGTGGTAAAAAAAAAATTTTTTCATACTTTTGGGTGTCTTGCAACGGATTAATTTGATTTCCATTATTTTTCATGGGGAAATTGATTCGCTTTCCGATAATTTTGGTTTACGATGAGCTCGCAGGAACGGATTAATATCGTGACGGGGTCCACTGTACTTCTCATTGTAAAACCAAACAAAATCATCTCAATTTCTGTAATATGTCTTCCATTCTATAAAATGAGACCAAGAAAACTAGAAAACAACAAAAATACCATACGAAATACAGTGCAAAATCGCTGTTTTAATCCAAAAACAAGGTCAAAGTTTTTTTTTTTCTCATTACGCACTGTGTACTGCAGGATTTTTTTTATACTGCGCACACTGACCACACAGACCATTTTTTATATGTAGGCCTACCAGCTTTATCTCACTAGATTTGAGGGCGCTAAGGAATTTAGGCGTACTGGGTACTTTAAAACCCTGGGCGAAAAGAGTACTAGTCACCCAAAAAACCCCCAAGGGGTTTTAAAAACAAGGGGGGCCCTACACAGATGACAGAAAGGGGAAATTTGAGTTAGCTACTAAAAGCCCCAAATTGACTCAGTTTTTAGCAAGCGCAAACCAGTAATTGAGGCCCTAAGGTAAATTAAAAACCCCTTTTTGAAACACTCCCTTTGGTGTACATTTTTTTAAAATTTTTAAAAAGACATGCTGGTCCACAGGCTGGAGGGAGGAGTGGTATTAAAAGGGCAAAAAACCCCATTTTGAAAACTAAACCCCCCCAAAAATTCATTCTGGAATTAAAGGGGTAAACGGGGAGCATTGTCTAATCCCAAGGAGGCATTGAGGTCCAATTCATTTCCCGGAGGAAAATTTTCACAGGGGGCCCAAAACCATGTTTAAAACCCAATCACAAAAAAATTGCCCCTGTGACCCAGGGCCTTACTTTTTGGGTTTTCCCACATCACATACAAATTGCCTTGGACGCCATTTGTTTTTTTTGAAACCCCTTGAAAATTTTCAGAGTGACACGAGTAGAGCTTCACTTTGCAATCCCCACTAGGCTTTATACAAAACCTGGGGGTTACCCTGTCTTTCATAGGCTTGTGTTTTGGGGTTTTTGTTTTTTCCCCCTGTGTAATGTAGGCCCTGTTAGGCATTTTTTTCCCAAAACGGGTTTCTTTTTCATCACATTTAACCCTTAGACGGTCCAAACAGATGGGACGTTCAAATTCGTAGGGTCCAAAAGTAGATCTTTTTTTTTATCCCTTTTTTAAAATATAACAAAAAAAAATGTGGGGATAAAAGCTTTTTTACACATTTTAAAATGAAAAACCAAAAAAAAAATCTCCCATTTTTTTTTTTCCCTTTCAGATGTTAAAAAAAAATATATACAGGGGCCCCTCGATAACGCTATTAATCCGCCCCCCTGAGAGCTAATGATTAGTAAAAAATAATCGTTAGTCAAGTTAATTTTCCCCATAAGAAATAATGGAAACCCAAAAAAAATCCGGGGAAGACCCCCAAAAAGTATTAAAAAAAAAATTTTTAACACATGAAATTTTAAATTTTAATACACACAAACTGAAAAAGACATGCACAGTTCCCTGAACTTCCTTTTTTGAAGGTCTGGTGATGTTTGATGGGTGGGAAGAGGGGAGGGGTTGGTCTTGTGTTTAGAAGGGGAACCCCCTTCCATTAGGACTTGAGGGGGGGAAAGCCCTTTTTTCGGGGTTTTTTCCCTTTTTCCCTTTTAATCCCACTGGGGCCAGCTTGAGAGTAAATGGACCTCTGTGGGACAAACTTTTTGGGCCCATAGAGGCCGAACCCCCTTTCCCTTTAGGGACATTCCTAAAGTGTTTAAAAAACATTGCCCAGTGTAAACCTTTTAAAAATTGTTAGGTTTCGGGCCCTTTAAATGTCTATGTACCCCCTTAAATTCCTGCAATATTTTTCAGCTGTTTTTTGCCCAAAAAACGGGCACCCCTCCCCTGTTTAAACACATATGTATTTTCACTCGATTTTTAAAAATCTCTAAAAACCAACCTTTGCGGGCCCTTTAAAATTTCACCCCACTTCCCCACTAGTTGCTGGCATTTTTCAAATTTAAAATCGTCATGCAATTTCCCTGCCTTTTCCCATATGACGCTTAAAGAGAGGCAAATCCCCTTCTATCGTTTTTTTTTTATCCTTCCCAAATAACAGTCTCTAAACATTTTATCACTTGCAAATCTCAGTTTCGAAAAACATAGTTGCCCCTTTGGCAAGAAAGCTTCCTTGATTCCCGTTTTTTGGACAATATTTGCGTTTGGTTGATTGGATTTTTGTGTACACCCTGGCCAGCTCGGAGCCCTGCACTCCACTTTCCTATTTAGCAATGATCTTTTTCTTCATATCCATATTTAATTCTCACCCTTTTTGCTTTTAGGGGGGGCCCACTAGAAGCTTTCTTGGGGCCCATGGTAAATTTTTTTTGGCGGTGCAATCCCAAAAAAGGCGTGATATATAAAAATGTTCCAATTTTTATGCTTGGAAGCGACCCGGTGGCTGGCTGGCTTGAAAACACTGGCCAGAAGTGGACGCGTTCAGTCGGAATGAAAGTGTTGGTCGAGTTTTTTAGCGCAAAATCGGGGGAAAAATTTTTTTTGCAATAAATGTTCGCAGTAGATTTATCTTTTAATCGTTTGGCCATCATGGTCGAGGGCCCAATGTTTATACTTTTTGGGAACCTTTTAAAAGGTTAAACATTTTTGGGGGGATTTAATTTTTAAAAGTGTCTATGTACTTTTTAAATTCCGGCACACTTTTTTTCACCCCACTTTTTGGCCCCAAAAATTGGCAGCCTCACCATCCCCTTACCACACTGTGTATGCCACTATGATTTTTTAAATTTCTAAAACCCAAACCCTTTGCGGGCCTTAAATTCATTAACATCCCCACTAGTTGCTGGCTTTTTTTTAATTAAATGATGAAACCTGCCTTGATTTTCACACATGATTGATTGAGAAAATAATATCTCCTGATATTTTTTTTCGGTTTTTTCCAAAAACAAAAACAGTCTCCAACATCTTCGGTACTTGAGATCTCTT
The DNA here is from genome assembly GCF_026875155.1 of Cherax quadricarinatus. Taxonomy (NCBI): domain Eukaryota; kingdom Metazoa; phylum Arthropoda; class Malacostraca; order Decapoda; family Parastacidae; genus Cherax; species Cherax quadricarinatus. Next base: position 20,001,457 of record NC_069485.1, read on the forward strand.
TTTTGAAAACATACTTGCACCTTTCGCAAAACAGCTTCCTTGATTGCCTTTCGGGGGGGGCCCAAGATAGTAGCGATGGTTGTTTGGGGGTTTTGTTTTCAACTTGGGCCTGCCCCGAGAAAAGCACCCCATTTTCCCTACTTCGTGATTTTTCCTCCCTCCCTTCGATTGAAATTCCACCCTTTTTTACCAGGGGGGTTGACACTAGAAGCTTTTTTTGGGGCCCCAGGGGTGGCTTTTTTTAGCAGTTACAAGCAAAAAAACCCAGGGAAATACAAAATGTCCCGAAGGGCCATCCCCGGGGAAGTGACCGCCCGGGTTTGAAAAACATGGCAGACAAATGAAGGCAGGGAAAGCAAAGGCCCCGCTCAGGCCAGACAAAGACGTGGAGGGTTTTTGGGCAAATTTTTTTTTAGTCAAGTTTTTAAATCATTTTTTTCAGGCCAAATTTTTACAAAAAAACCCACTTCGTTTTTGCGATTTTTTTCTTAGACGATCCCTTTTTTTGGGTCGGGGGTCCACTGATATAAAAAACCCATGAAGAAAACTTAAAAAACACTTGTTTTTTTGGGAAAGTTTCCAGACATAATGGAGAGTGCAGAGCATTTAGAGACTGTAAACAAATGGGGGGGCGCAGTGCCCGTTTTTAAAAAGTCGGGTGAGAGGAGGGTTTAGCGAGTTTTGGTCAAAATTTGAAATACCCGTTTTAGCAGAACTCGGGAAATTGAGTGCCTACTGTATTTTTCTTATTCCCTAATCTGTAACCCTATACGTTTTAAAAACATAGGGGAATGTTTTTCAAAATTTGTTAGTACAGTGGCCCCCCGAAAACGATGGATCACAAAAGGTTTAAAACCCGATACGCTTGCTTTAATCGAAAAAAATTTTCCCGCCCCATCCCGATTAAAAACCCGCTACCGATTTTCGCCCGGGAGACGCGTCCAATGTGCCCCCTCACCCCACCCTCACATGTGCCGCCCGTGCCTTTTGTTTACCACCAGCCCCCACGGAAAAACTTTCCAAGCATACAATCGGAAATATTTTTTTATTATTACAGTGTTTTGGGGTTGCTGTTTCTGGAAAAAAAAGTGCCCATGGGCCCAAAAAAGGCTTTTAGGGGAAAAACCCGTACCCCAAAAGGGGGGAAAATTCCCAATAGAAGGAAGAAAGAGATCATTGTTTTAAATAAAAGTGGAGTGCGTATCACCGACCTAGTAAAGTTTTTCAAAAAACCCCAATCAACCATCGTTTACTATTGTGGGCCCCGGGAAAAGAAAAACAAGGAGCTGTTCTTCCCAAAAAGGTTTTAAAGGGTTTTTTCGAAAAAAAGATGAAAAGTGATGGAAGATGTTGAGAGCTTTTATTGGGGTGGATAAATGAAAAACAGTAGCAGGGGGATGGCGTCTCTAAAAGGGGTTTCCATATGTAAAAAGGTGGGAAAGTTCCCATGAGGTTTTAAATTTAAAAAAAAATGCCGCAACTAGTGTTTGATGTGAGTAAATTTAAGGCCAAAAAAGGGTTTGGGTTTTTGAGGTTTTAAAGAAGCAAAGTGGCATCCATGTGTGAAAAGGCATGGTGAGGCTGCCAGTTCGGCCAAAAAAGCGGCTGAAAAATATGTGCGGGAAAATTAAAGGGTAAAATAGACAGTGAAGGCCCTAAAACCTGAAAAAAGTTTTTAATTTTGGGATGAAACGGGCCCTGTTCGGGGAAAGAAAATCCCAAAGGGCGGACCTACATTACTCAGGGGGAAAAGGCACTCCCGGGAAAATTAACCCTATAAAAGACAGGCAAACTTTGTTGATGTTTTCCCCAATGTGTGGTGTTTCCCAAAGTTAAGCCTTTATTAGTGTATCACTCTAAAAACCCCCCAAGCGTTGGGAAAAAGAATACCTAAAGGGGTTTAATTTGTGGTGCTGTGGAGGGCAAAAGATCTTTAAGCAAGCTTTACGATGCCCTCTGGGCATTACAAAATTCCCTTTACATCCCAATATGTCCATCTTTAACACTAACTAAAACCCTGGCAAAAGGCCTAATACTACAGATGTCTATACCATTCCTGGTTACACAGCCATACAAAAATGTAGGCCAGACCAAACAAGGGGGGGACACCCATATATACCAGACCAACTAGAATGTACCCACTAATACTTGCACAGAGTGAACAGGGGGGAATAATAATAGCCAAATTAAAAACCCAAATACCTACGAAAACCTTCACTTTTGATAAACATCTACAGAGTTCCCCAGTCAAAATTACCCAAATTTATCAAAAACCTAGGTATGATAACTGAGCAGATGAAACAAAATCACTTACTACTCTAGGTGACTTCAATAAAAAATCTCCTCCCAAGCCCAGGCCCCACACGTTACTGAATTCAAAAAACACAATGATTTAAACTGTTTTTGTCCCAAAACGTAACAAAACCTACAAGAGTTACAGAGACTAGTGTTTCCTATTTGGGCCCACATCTGGCCCAAAACACCATACCCCCTTTAAAAAATCGGGCCCAATTACAGAAATACCAAAAGACCACTACCCTATTTTCCCTCATAAAAAACTCTTGGAAAATTACCCAGACCCTACTAAATTCACCTTCAGATTCAAAAATGGGGCCCATTAAAAACTTCACAACAGCATTAGAAAACATTGATTGAAACCTGAGCTAAAAAATAAATTTTACTTTTTTGGGCAAAAAGGTTTTAAAAATTTTTTCTAAAAAAAACTAAATTTCCTTATAAAAAAGCACGCCCAAAAAAAACCCTAAGCAGATGACAGCTAAGGGGACGGGCCAGCCCCGGGCTAACCCCAGATTCTCAAATCCATAAATACAAAAACCAATATAAAAACCCGTACAAAAATGGGTCACAAAAACCAGGGGACCAAACAAAACGTTACTGTAAATTCCTCCCCAGCCTGATAAAAAGGGAAAAAAAATTTTGTATTATGAAAAACCCCAGTTACCCAACTTCGAGGTGATATAAAAAGCCCGGGGAAAACCCTATCGGGAAATTTTGGGAACAAAAAAGATATCACAAAATAGCAAAATAAAATTAGAAAAATCGTTTAAACCCAAAACTTCCCCCCAAACAAAAAACAGCAAACGGGATCAAGGGATTTTTCTCCATATGGGGAAAAAACCTTGCCAATAAAACCCCAAGCTCGATACCCCCCCAAAAGGGACTACCTCAGGAAAAAACCTACCCGAACACACGGTTCCTAGTTTCCGGGACAAACCCATACGAATTTCCCCCCTTTTTATCAACGCACAAAAAAAACAAGGCAGGAGTTTTAAAAATACCTTACCCCCCTTTATATAAAAAAAAAGTGTCAAAGTGCTATCCCCCAACATTCCCAACACTCTTTAACAAATCCATTGAACCCCTCCCCCTTTCCCCTACAGTATCAAAATAGAAAGGGGGTCCCCCCGATCCAAAGGAGGGCCCAAAACAGAGTGAAAATATGGGCCCCAATACCCAAAATTACACCCCTCCCCAAAAATCTTCAAAAAATTTAAATTTCTTTAAAGGGAATTCTCCCCTCCCTTTATCCCCCAAAAATACTCAACCCCTGCCAATTTGGATTCGGGCCCAAATAAAAATACAAATGATGCAAATTTACAAAATGCTAGAAATTATATAACGAAATTAGAGAAAAAAAAGGTCCCCTGGGGTCTTCATTCCCTTCGAAAAGCTTTTGATACATTTGGGCCCGGGACTTGCCCCCACGAAAAATTATCACACTAGGGTATAAGAGGGCACCCCCCTAAAACTCCCTCAAGTCTTACCTCGGCAACGGGAAGCCAATATGTGTACGAAAATGGGGCAAACTCTTCTCCCAAAACCCAAAATTCCCGGGTTGGTTTTCCCCCGGGAAAGTGCCCTTTGGCCCTTTTCTCTTTCCCCTATAAAATAAATGACCTACCAAATGTTTCTAAATTTACTCAAACCCACACTATTTGTGATGAAAAAAACATCGTTTTCCCCCCCGAGCCAGTCACCCCTACCCCCTACTGAAAAAACCAAAAATTACAGAAAATATCTACCGGATGAGTAAAACCAAACTTACACTAAACATTGAAAAAACCTTACTTATTCAGTTTGGAAAACAGAGTTTCGGGAATTGTCCCTTTAAACAAAATGTAAACGGATAAACCTATCAAAAAGCTAAAAGAGGGAAATTTTAAAAATCCCCCTTTTGATAATAACTCAAATTTCATACACTATACAAAAAATTTTTTAAGAAAATTTCAAGACTTTTTAAGGAATACTATCAAAAGATAGGGTTTACTATGTCCCCAGTCAGCCCTCCTGGCCCTATACCCATCTTTTTTTTCCCCCTATCTCCCAAGGGAATTTGTGCTTGGGGCTAAACCAAAAAAAAAACCCCATCTCAGACCACAATTTTCCCCAACAAAAGGTGCAGTTAAAAATGAAAACCCAAATTCCCCAAAAGGGCAGCACACTCACCAATATTAAATAACCCCAACCTACTCCCCATAAAAAACATCCAAAATTTTATTAGCCCCTTTTAATAAAATAAAAAACACTCAACTTTTAAATATTAACCCCCCTAAAAAACATCTCCTTCCCAAACCCTAAAACAGAACAAAAGACCATAAAACAAGGCAAGATCACTTTTTGAAAACCCTTGGTTTTCCATTCACGCTTTTAAAAAACCAATGAAAAAAAAGGGGCCCAAAAATTTGGAATTCTTTACCTGTAAAAATAAAAAAAAACAAAATTTTTTAAAAATTCCAAATCTTTCTAAAAGATCATTTAACTCCCCCAAACCCCCAAATTTAAATACTGAATAACTAAAACCTTTATAAATTGTATATCAAAAATTTTCTCACAATTAAACCCACATAAATTTTAAAAACCTTAAAAACCCAATCAAACTTTATTATTTTTTAAATTCACTCCCTAACGGGAATACTCCTTTCAAACTGAATTTACAACAATGCATGCAACCATTGACCTGTCTTTGTAATACTCACTTGGCTTTATGGGAAAACAGTTTACATTAATGTTTTTCTGATTTTATTCCCCTTAGTTAATCTTAATTTAAATTTTTTAAGCCCCCCAAATTGCTATGCTTAGTTAAGTGGCTTTGGATGCTGCCTTTTATCTGTTTTTTTTTTTTGTACCTTGTAAGGTGCTAAAAATTATAAAAAAAATAAATAAAAAATTAAAAAGGGTACTGGGACTTTTTCTAAAATGGTTACCCCATGCATTTGCCCCCAATGTGAAAGATTCCCAAACTGAAAAAAAATTTAAACCCTTAAAGTGCCCCCCTGGTTTTAAAGAAAATTTCCCCGGGGTCACCCTACAGACGTGGCAGAGCGACTTTAGGGGGACATGAGTTCATTAAGGTCAAGTTTTTTCCCCCTAATAACCCCTCCCCTCGTGCAGCCCAGGGCCAGCAGGTTATTGCAAACTTCAAAAAACTGTACACAAAAGCTCTGTTTGAAAGGGCTTTGTTGGGGACCTCAGAAATCAACTGGGAAAACCCCTTAAAAAAGGTTTTGGAGGGAACTTTAATATCCTCAATTTTGTAAAACCTTATAGGTAAGGGTTGGGGGGGGAGTGACTAAAAGACCCTTTAACTTGCCCTTGGGAAACTGTGGCCAAAAATGTGTAGGCAAAAAGGGGTTTTGAAAAGGGGTTTTAGGGTAAAACCCGAGAGGTTATGCCACTTTAGGAATCCTTTTTGGCATTGGCAAAATCCGGGGTTGGAGGTTAGTGGGGAGGTGTGGAAGAGTTGGGGGGAGGGGGGGACAATGAAGAACTAACCCCGATGAGTGATAGATCAAAAATTTTAAGAGCCAAAAGGGGGCCCCCCCTGAGGAACTGGTTTAGAGGGGGGGAGAGGGGAAAAAAGAAGAAGTTTTCCTCCCACAAAGATTAAAGAAAAACCCCCCCCCCCTTTCAAATGGCTTTAAGTGCAAACCTTCATGGATGAAAAAACACCCTCACAAGCTATTGCAAGCCGTTTTTGGGAACCTGTACAATGACAATTTTTGGAAACACTTTTTGGGAATCAAAAAAGGAAAAGGGAGGTAAAAGGCCCTATGGGGCAGATTGTTGGGCGAAAGAAGTCCAGTGGCTCTGAAGTGGTCCTAGTGGCATTTTAAAAAAAGAAAGGGAAGTAACCCCCCCCAAAAGGATTGCCAATCAAGTTTTTAAAGGAAGGGGGGTTCCCCCTTTTAAACAACCCCCTAACTCTCTCCCTCCTTTCCCCTCCCATAATAAACCCCCAGATCTTTAATTAAAAATTTAATGTCATGTAAATGGGCATGCCTTTTTCGTTTGTGGTATTAAAAATTTAAAATTTCTTTTGGGAAAAAAAATTTTTTTTTTACTTTTGGGTGTCTTGCCGGGTTTAAAATTTTTTTTTCCAAATTTTTTCTTATGGGGAAAATTCATTTTACATACCCATTATTTTGCATAACAAAATTTCCCCTTTTTGCACGGATTAAAATCGTTTTGCGGGGGTCCACTGTATATTAGAACCTCCTTTTCTGTTTAAACATAATCCAATCTGTAAACCATACAGCAATAAAACTCGATTTAAAAGGGAAAACCCGAAAGTATTAATAGCTAATTTACTTTTCTTGTGTTCCTTGAATTTCTAAACGATAATAAATTTGTTTTAAATTGGCATAAAAATTAACAAAAAAGGGGGGTCTACCTGCCAAAATGAAATTTCTTGCAATCCAAAGGCACTAAAGCTAACCTAGGGCACTGAGCTTGACTCTATCTCATTTTCTGATTCTTTGTCATCATTAAGGCTCTTGATAATAAAGACTTTAATAACATGCTATTGGGGATGCCATTTTTAGATACTCAAAAAAACAGGGACAAAGGAAATTTAAAAAACAGTTGTAGGATCCCTTCAAACATTGGATTTTCTCCTTTATGATTAAGTTGATATGTTAGCCAGGGAAAGTACCCCGAAGGGAATGTAGAATATTTCTTAAATTTGGGTTTTTGTGTCTGCATTAGGAAAAAAATTAGGAGAGAAGTAAAAAATGAAAATGATTGTTTAGGAATGCAATTTTGAAGCCGAGTAGATCTATAACCCACTAAGTAACATGAAAAATTTGATAAGTATGTTTTGGATCAATGTGCAATGTGAAAAGTGACTGTGTTGTTTGGGGGCCCGGCTTAGGCTTGGGTTTCAAGTACTTTTTGGCCCAAAAGTTGGGGGACACACAGATGAAAGATCAAAAATAAATGCAAAATTTTGTGGGTAGGGATATGGTCCCCTGTCTTGGACCTATGTGGGTTAATTGTCCAATTATTGAGGAAAAAAGAGACGACAGGTAAAAATAACCCATGTGACATTCAAGATATCCTTTTTAATGAAAAAAAAGATACCGATATCTAAGCAAATTTCCCAAATTTGCTTTTAAAAAGATTGTGAACTTAGATAAATTTTGATATTAAAAACCCTATTTTATTTGTTAATCCTTTGGGGCCTAGTTCTAGGCCCTTTTTTTGTATCCATATGCTCTTGGGCTACCGTCCAAGGGTGGATATGGGGGAAATAAAAAGCCCCCTTCGGTGGCAAAAAACTAAAAACTTGGAAATTTTTAAATTTGTTATGATCACTTTGAGAAAGTACATATAAACAATTAGTTTTTGCCTTAAATTTTTCCCGGGAAAATTTACATACAACCTAAATGTTTTCCATCTCTGTACAAACAATGAACTGCTGAAAAAAACATGATTTTGGGTTTCATAGGGAAAGTTAGGGTTTGGTTAAGGTAATAAAGGTAGGGTTGGGGGTAAGTTTGTTGGGGTAGATTAGGGGAGGGTTTACCTTTGGTTTGAGGTTATTTCAAGGTTAGGTTATGCAAAGGGTTTGGCCCGAGTAGTTAGGTTAGGTAGATTTTTTTTGGGTAAGGTTAAAGGGTTTAAACTTGTTTGTAAAATTCCGTTAGGAAATCTGGGAAAAATTTGGGGAAGGTTAGGTTAAATTAAATGATATTGGGAAAAGGGGGTTCTTTGGTTTTGAGGATGCAAAACCCGTGATCGCTTTCGTATTACTATTATTGTGTATGGTTGATAAAGTTGATCAATAACAATTTTTACAAATGAAAAGCACACCAAATTTGATCAAGAATTAGTGCCCGAGTTGTGAGAAGGTAAATTTTTTTAATAATTTGGGAATGGGTGTGGGTTTTCATCCTGGGATGGAGGAGAGAGATTTTAAGACCCCCAAAGGTAAAAAACAAAAAATAATAGTTGTCAATTACATCCTGGGTAATGCCTAATTTTGTGTTTCCAATGTAATTTATTATGAATTTAGCAATTAATAAAGATTGATTTTTTCAAACCCTTAAAAGTTAGTTAGCCTACTTTAAAGTCTTTTCCCGGCCCCAATAATAAAAAATTAAAAATAATAATTTAAAAATAATTAATAATAAATTTAAAAAATAATAATTAAAAATAATAATAATAATAATAATTTAATTTTTTTTATGGTCATAAAATCACGACTTGGTTGGGTAATTTATAATTTTTGTTACTAGCAAGGGCAATTGTAATCATCTTAAAAATTCATATAATTGTAGCTAAATATAAATGGTTATCCAAAAAAACATTTCAACGGGTTTTCCCTTTAACCCGTTTTCCTTTAAACCCAGCAGCAAATAGGTACCTGGGGGGGTTGCGATAGTGTGGTCGCATCCCGGGGGGGCAAGATTGAGGACCCCCAAAGGGTAAAAAGTCAGATTTGTCCTCGATGAGCATGATTTTCTTTGGGGTTTTCTGGGTGGCTAAACCCCCCGAGTTAACAATTCAAACGAAATCTTATCTTTTCAAGAGGTATACCCGTAGCAAATTACAGCAAAAATTAAGAAAAAAATAACAAGTGTCTAACATATTTCGTTGACCCTAATAACGGTGGCCTTAAGTAACGGCAATTTCGTCTAAAGGCGTTTTTGCGTAAAAAAAAAATGCCCTTTAAAAACCGGGGGAAAAATTATCAACGAATTCGTCTGGGGAAAGTGTCGATTTTCCCGGAGACTCCAAGAGTTTGGTGCCATTTTTACAAGCTGGGGGCAGTCGGTTTCATGTGTTTCCCCCCATATATTTTTTGGTTTTTTCCCCTATTTCTAGTGCTTGGAATGCTAAAGAAGCCACCCTGGGTCCCAAGAAAGCTTCTGTGCCCCGCCTGTGTTAAAAAAAAGGGGGAGAATTACGATGGAAATGAAAAGGGGATCATTGAAAAAAAAACGAGAGTGGAGTGCGTATGGCTGAGATGGGGAAAAGGAATACAACAAATCACATTAAAAACCCCAGTACTATCTTGGCGAACAGACCGGCAATCAAGGAAGCTTTTGTTTTGGGAAAAGGGTTTAAATATGTTTTTAAAAAAAAGAGGGCCATAACTTTTTTTTAAAAAGGTAGAGAGGGTGTTATTAATATGGGTAAAAACGAAAAACAATTTCCGGTGTTTGTGTTTCTCAGTCTATAAATTTTGAAAAAAGGGAAGGAAAGTTTCATGTGGGTCTCATTAAAAAAAATGGGGGTTTAAAATTTGTACTGCTGGATTTAATTTAAGCCCCGCAAAGGGTGGTTTGAGAGATTTAAGATTCGTAGTGGCTTCACGTGTGGTTAAAACCTGGTGAGGCAGCCAGTTCAGAAATAATCACCTGAAAAAAATGTGAAGGGGGGTTTTTAAAAACCCTTTAATGTTTTCCCACGTATAAATAGTCTTTCGAGCCCAAAGTTTTTGACGTATTTATACGCACAAATTCTAGCGGGTTCAAATCGCGCGCAAAAGGGCCGGGGAGCTTCAGGGAGAGAATTTGGGTTTTCGTGGTCGGTGTGCACCCCGTGAAAAAAAAACTTGGGGCCCCCCCAGCGGTGCAATTTTGGGAACGCCTGTTGTCAGTCCATTTTCACCCTGCCTCCGGGGAAGAAGTTCCCCACTCCCCGGGGGATTGGGGTCTTTTGTTCCCAAGTGATAGCTTAACAGCGATGAAAATGTCAGTGGGCAGTGAATTAAAAAGGTTTTTTAATTTAAATGTTACAGAAAAAAGTCCCCGGGGTAAAGTAAATAGTGAGAAAACCAGATGGGGCCCAAACCTTCGACCCCTTTGGGGCTGTGCCGGTTGTTCCCAACCCAACCCTTTGCCCCCGTACCAGGACGAAAGAGGAAAATATTTGGTGTGAAAAACATCCCGTTTATACAGTGATAGTGATGTGATTTCAAAGGGCATTGAAAGCGTTTAGTGACAGTGAGAGGAATATTCCCCGTGAAGGGGCCCGTATTTACGAGTAAACATGCCCGGTTTTGGTATGTTTCATATTTTTTTTTTGGTTTCCCAAGGGGGAAAGGGGAAATCTGGGAGACATCCCCTGGCCCAAAAAAACGAAAGATAGTGAAGATGACGTTTTTGTAAAAATGGGTATGAATGGTGACCCGTTAGGGGGGGAGGCAGTGGTGGTTTATAGTGAGGGTGGGGACGGGCCCCTGTGGCACCATCACCGGGGGGGGGGCGTTCTAGCCCGCGGCTGACTCGCGAAAAAAACCAGCCTCACCCTTTCCCCCCCTGCCACAACCCGCCCCCCCCACAAAACCTTTCACGCCAAACCCCGGACAAATCCGGGCCCCCCCCAGACCGCATCTGGGTTTTGGGAGGAAAGGGGACGAGTTTGTTCCCAGTCCCTGACTTTGTTTAAACACAAGTGGAAAAAAAAGCTCTTGTCCAATTTGGGAAAAATGCCAGTGGGAAATGGACTGCTTTGAGTTTTCTTCGATGAAAACCCTGTTTGGCATAAATTTTCAGGGAACCCCAAAACCCTCTGTGAAAACACCATGGCAAAAAAAATTTCCCCTCACCAAAAAACCGGCTACAAAGTGGAAAGGGGACAACTGTGGAGAGATGTACCTGTTTTTTGCCCCAATAAAGCTTTTTGCCACTTTTGTTAAGCACAATGTCAACCCCATATGGACAAAGGGCGCCTGATTTCAACTCCGGTTTTTTTTTACATTATAGGTTTTCAATCGTTTCCTGATACTGTTGGTATGTTACACTTTTCAGGGGCAAAACCCGGCCCGACAGAAGCGAAAGGTTATATAAAAATAAGAAATGTGTTTATGTACCTGAAAAAAAAGTGTGCTGTATTTTTATCCCTTCAGGAAGCTTGGGTTTTTGAGGGGTCTTGATTTTATTCAAAGGAAGACTTATTTTAAAAAAACAATTATACCAAGCAAAAAGGAAACGCTTTTGGTTTTTAAAACTATTTGTACTGTGTGATTGCAGAAGTGGTCTTGTTTTTTTGATATTATTGTGTACCTGGCAGTTTAAAACTTTGAGAGGGTAAAATGAAGTTATTGGGTTTTCTCTGGGGATGTGGTTTAGAACAATGATTGGGAAAACCCTATCTTTGGGAAGGGGCTATGTTATTTCTGATAAAATGGTACCAAGCCCTTACTCAGTGATTTCTTGCGAGTGAAAATGAAGGGCGTTTTTTTGGCACAGTGCGTGGTAATTGCAAACATTGCCAGGTTCGAGGGTGGCCTCGCCCGAGGTGGGTGCAAGCCTTTGTGCCAATGACTATGGGATTTCGGTGGCAAGACAAAAAAGTATTTACATTGTTGACATCAGTTCACAAAACGAAATGGTACCCCGTGGCAGGGGCAAAGAAAAGGGCCAATGAAACCCTTCTAAAGGGCCCGCAGCTGTCATGGGCTACAAACCCAAAAGGGCTTAGGGGGCAAATGTGCATGCAGATTGGGTTTTTCAGATGGGGACGCAAGAGTTATAAGTGGGTATATCAAAAATTTTTTTCCAAACTTGTTGATATCTCTATGCCCAAAGTTATAACATATACAAAATTGGGAAAACCAAAAAAAAACCCAAAAAAATTGGTGAATTTTTTCCTGTCAGTAATCAGACAAATAATTGCCAAAAAATACAAAGGGCAACTCCCGCAATTTGAAACCCGCCCCCACAGACTTTATCCCCGTTTGGGCTGGTGAAAAAATACCCCCTTAAAAAAACTGGGCCCCTACTTCTGGCCCAAAAAAAAATGCCCCAGAAGGGTGTTTGTATGAAAGCATACCACCAAAAAAGCCCCCAAACAGCAGGACACTCGTTTTATGGGTGGGAGTGTGAAATGCCCCCCTCGCCTTTTTACCATGTTTAAAGGTTCCCCAAGCTGCGCAGTTTTTAGGAAAAGTGCTTTGTGGGTGTTTCAAATGTTTATATATTATGGAACAAAATTAAAACATTGTTTTTTTTATTGTTTTTTTGTGTAAACAAAGGGGTATACACAAAAATAATAGTGATTTAAAATTTTTTTGTTTTTGTGTTGTAAAAAATGAGTGTATTTTGAACAATTTCCCCTTACCCTTGGTCTCACAGGCAAAATAAGTTACCTGGAAAAGAAAAATATTGAAAAAGCAAAAAAAACTTTTAATTAGAGTAAATAAAAAGGGAAAACCGGGGTGGGCGGCAGCGCGCTGTTTTCCATACGCACGTCGATTTCTGCAAAATTTGCGGGGTTATATCTCGGTAAGTATATGGCAAAAAATTTTTTTTTTTGGCTTAAAGACTAGTAAAAAAAATTCCCAACTTTTCATAAAAAAAAATAATTTTTTTTTTTTTTTTAATTTGGGGACATAGGGAAAGACAGTTTCAGGAAAAGGGGGGCCCCTTTAAAAAAGTCAAAGGGGTTTAAGGGAAAACATAGAGACTGAAAAACCAAAAACCCGAAAAAAAGTGTTTAAAATTTTGACGAAACAGGCCGTTTTGGAAGAAAAAGCCTAAAAAGGGGCCCACATTATCAGAAGGGAAAAAAACCCCTCCCAGGGGCATAAGCCTATGAAAAAACAGGCAAAAATTTAAAGTTGTGTAGTAATGTTTGTGGTGATTGCAAAGGGAAGCCTTTTTTGGTGTATCACCCAAATCCCCAAATGTTCAGGAAAAAAAAATTCGTCAAGGGTAATTTGTGTGGTGTGGAGATCAAAAAGTAAGGAGGTCATTGGGTTTTTTTTTCTTGGAATGGTTTTTTTGGTGTAAATTTGGCCCCCCTGGACCAAAAAAACCTCCAAAGGGAAAAGGGAAATTTCCACTTAAGTGCCTCCTGGAATGGACAATGCTCCTGGGGCCAAACCTCACAACTTGCAAGAGGAAATTTCAGGGGAGTTTGGTTTCATTAAGGTGAAATTTTTGCCTCCTAATATAACTCCTCTCCTCCAGCCCATGGACCAGCAAGCCATTTCAAACTTCAAAAAACTCTACACAAAAGCAGTGTTTCAAAAATGCTTTGAAGTGACCGCAGACGCTCAACAGACCCTAAGAGAGTTTTGGAAAGATCACTTCAATATCCTCAGTTGTGTAAACCATATAGGTAAGGCTTGGGAGGGAGTGACTAGGGAGGATCTTGAACTCTGCTTGGAGAAAGCTGTGGCCAGAATGTGTAGAACAGAGGGACGTTGAAGGGTTTGAGGCTAACCCTCAGGAGGCTATGCCAGTAGTGGAAGCTATTGTGTCACTGGGGAAGTCCTTGGAGTTGGAGGATGTGACGAGGATGTGGAAGAGTTGGTGCAGAACAACGAGAATGAACTAACCACTGCAGACCTGCAAGAGCTTTAGGAGCAACAGCAACAGATCACGTCTCAGGAATGTTCTTCAGAGCAGGATGAAGAGAGACAGAGGAAAGGACAACTTCATCAAGGATTAGGGAAATGTGTTCAATGTTTACAAAGGTGCAAGCATTTATCGAAGAATTTTATCCTGTCACCGAAGTTGCAAGCCACATTGGCAACATGTACAATGACACTCTTGTGTCCCATTTTAGGGAAATCCTAAGGGCATGCGAGAAACAGAGCTCTCCGGACAGCTGTTTTGTGCGACGGGTCCAGTGACGCTGGTCCTAGTGGCATTAAAAAACCAAGGACAGAGGTAACCCCACCAAAGGACTTGGTACCTGAAGTCCTTCTGGTAGGGGATTCTCCTTCCAAGCACTAGACAATCCTGAATCTCCCCTGCTGCTGGCACATCACTCATCAACAACTCCACAATAAAGGTAAGTGGCATTTAATTATTGTTTATTTTGCATGTCCCATTCCTTTCCATATAAGGAAATGTCTATTTCATGTACAAAAAAAAAAATCAGACTTTGGGGTGTCAGGAACAGATTAATTCTATTTCCATTATTTCTTATGAGGAAAATTAACTCGATCAACAGCAATTTCGACCATCGGCAAGCCCTCTGGAACGGATTAATGCCATTCGTTGAGGGTCCACTGCATTAAGAAATAACACAGTTTAACATTAAGAAAAAATAAGTCTACCATATATTAATAAGTGTCTCAGAGAAACATTGGGTATGTTTCCTTACACCTCTTGTCTCATTCACCTAGCATGCAAGTAGGTACCTGGGTGTTAGTTGACTGGTGTGGGTGGCATCCTGAGGGACAAGACTGAGGATCACAATAACAATAATAATAATAAAATCTTTATTTACTACAAGTACATGTACAAGGTATACAGTCCTAGTTGACATTAATGACACACTACTATACAGAAAGCACCTTGTTATGCTGAGCATTTCCTGCAAATTAGGTCAGTGTCTCAGGATGCAACCCACACCAGTCGACTAACACCCAGGTACCCATTTACTGATGGGTGAACAGAGACAACAGGTGCAAAGAAACATGCCCAATGTTTCTTCCCTGGCTGGGAATCGAACCCAGGCCCTCGCCATGTGAAGCAAGAAGATAAGATAAATTAAGATTTCATTCGGATTTTTAACCCCAGAGGGTTAGCCACCCAGGATAACCTAAAAAGGTCAGTGTGTCATCAAGGTCTGTCTGACTTATTTCCATTGGGGGCCTCAATCTTGTCCCCCAGGGTGCAACCCACACCAGTCGACTAACACCCAGGTACCTTTTGCTGCTAAGTGAACAGGACAACAGGTGTAAAGAAACATGTCGAAATGTTTCCACCCGCCAGGAACTGAACCCAGGTGTGAAGCAAGAGCTTCAGCCACCAGGCCAACAGAAGACAGACAATCCTTGATGACACACTGACTGTCCTGGGTTATCCTGGGTGGCTAACCCTCCGGGGTTAAAAATCCAAACAAAATCTTATCTTATGTACAAGTATTTGGAAGAAATACTTGTCTAACATATTAGGAAATAAGGAGAAATAACAATAACATATATTACGAAGAAATACCAATGTTTAATAAATATTTAGAAGAAATAACAATATCTAACATATAATAGAGAAAACAAAACCAATGATAACAGACATGTTGGTTCACTCTTAACACTGAACGAGCACCATGCTGCAATTAACAAAGTAGGCCTACAGCAGGCCTACTGCCCCATACTTGATAGGTGAAACACCCACCCAGTACTGTAGGTGTCTAATACCCACCCAGTACTGTAGGTGTCTAATACCCACCCAGTACTGTAGGTGTCTAACACCCACCCAGTATTGTAGGTGTCTAATACCCACCCAGTATTGTAGGTGTCTAACACCCACCCAGTATGTGGGTGTTTTAACACCCACCCAGTATTATGTCTAACACCCACCCAGTATTTGGGGTCTAACACCACCAGTATTGTGTCTAACACCCCCCCAGTATTGTGGGTGTCTAACACCCACCCAGTATTGTGTTTTAACACCCACCCAGTATTGTGTCTAAACACCACCCAGTATTGTGTCTAACATCCACCCAGTATTGTGTCTAACACCCACCCAGTATTGTGGGTGTCTAACACCCACCCAGTATTGTGTCTAACACCCACCCAGTATTGTGTCTAACATCCACCCAGTATTGTGTTTTAACACCCACCCCGTATTGTGGGGTCTAACACCCACCCAGTATTGAGTCTAACACCCACCCAGTATTGTGTCTAACATCCACCCAGCATTGTGTCTAACACCCACCCAGTATTGTGTCTAACACCCACCCAGTACTGTATCTAACACCCACCCAGTACTGTCTAGCATCCACCCAGTATTGTCTAACACCCACCCAGAATTGTGTCTAATACCCACCCAGTATTGTGTCTAACACCCACCCAGTACTGTGTCTAACACTCCCTAGTATAGTGTCTAACACCCACCCAGCATTGTCTAGCATCCACCCAGTATTGTCTAACACCCACCCAGAATTGTGTCTAATACCCACCCAGTATGTGTCTAACACCCACCCAGTACTGTGTCTAACACTTTCCCTGTATGTGTCTAACACCCACCCCGCATTGTCTTAACACCCACCCAGTATTGTCTAACACCCACCCAGTACTGTGTCTAACATCCACCCAGAATTGTGTCTAACACCCACCCAGTATTGTCTAAGTTACACCCACCCAGTATTGTCTAACACCACCCAGTATTGTCTAACATCCACCCAGTATTTGTCTAACACCCCTCCGTATTTTCTAACCCCCCACCAGTATTTTCTAACACCCACCCAGTATTGTTGTCTAAAACCACCCCGTATTGTGCTAACACCCACCCAGTATTGTCTAACACTCACCAGTATTGTCTAACACCCACCCAGTATTGTCTAAGTTCACCCACCCCGTATTGTCTAACACCCACCCAGTATTGTCTAACATCCACCCAGTATGTCTAACACCCCCCCAGTATTGTCTAACTCCACCAGTATTGTTCTAACACCCACCCAGTATTTTGTCTAACACCCACCCCGTATTTTGTCTAACACCCACCCCGTATTGTCTAACACTCACCAAGTATTGTCTAACACCACCAGTATTGTCTAAGTTACACCCACCCAGTATTGTCTAACCCACCCCGTATTGTCTAACATCCACCCAGTATTGCTAACATCCCCCCCAGTATTGTCTAAAAATCCACCCAGTATTGTCTAACACCCACCAGTATTGTCTAACACCCACCCAGTATTGTCTAACACCCACCCAGTATTGTCTAACACCCACCCAGTATTGTCTAACACCCACCCCGTATTGTCTAAGTTACACCACATAGCATTGTTAACACCCACCAGTATTGTCTACCATCCCCCCAGTATTGTCTAACATCCACCCAGTATTGTCTAACATCCACCCAGTATTGTCTAACACCCACTAGTATTGTCTAACACCCACCCAGTATTGTCTAACACCCCCCAGTATTGTCTAAAAACCCACCCCGTATTGTCTAACACCACCCAGTATTGTCTAAGTTACCCCACCCAGTATTGTCTAACATCCACCCATATTGTCTAACATCCACCCAGTATTGTCTAACACCCACCCAGTATTGCCTAAACACCCACCAGTAAATTTTCTAACACCCACCCAGTATTGTCTAACACCCACCCAGTATTGTCTAACACCCACCCAGTATAGTCTAACACCACCAATATTTCTAACACCCACCAGTATTGTCTAAACACCACCCAAGTATTGTCTAACACCCACCCAGTATTGTCTAACCCCACCAGTATTTCTAACACCCACTGTGGAAAATTTTTTTATTTCCGAAGCTATAGCGCCTAATAGGTTTTAATGTGTCGATAGAGTCAAAATGTATTAGACAATTTGGGTTTAAACCAAGGTAGTTGCGCATGCGCGGATGTGCGGGGCTATAGTGGACTCCGGGCCATGGGGAGGCGGGAGTGTTTTGAATGTGGTGAGGAGGCTGGGGGAAAACTGGAACCAGAAATTGGCATTCACGGGGCCTAAGGTAAAAATAGCCCATTTATAATAGGAAGTGTCGTAACGTTTTGGGGGAGAGTGAGGGGAACGGGTTTACGGGACCAGTAATAAAGTGGGAAAAAAGATGAATAAGGGTAGGACCGGGTGAGGCGCTCACCATGGCTGTGTCCTGAGGAAAAAAACCTTGGTTTAATCATCACTCATTGGTCTAGATCTTAATGGATGATCCTAATGAAAAAAAAATAAAAA
>NC_069485.1:20019867-20045408 GCF_026875155.1 Cherax quadricarinatus
ACTTACATCGAAATTTTTTTTGGATTATCCATTATGGCAATCTACAGTATTGTTCATGGAAATCATGCTGATTTTGATGGAGATGAAATGCAAGTTTTTCCAATGATTTAAAATATTGCTTCTGATTGAACCCATAACCCTTTTTCATCCAAGTATAATATGATAATTCAAGATGGATTGCGTGTATCTTTGATCATGATGAAATTTTAACTCTTTTATTTATATGGGTTTAAACGACAAGAAATACATGAGCTCTGTATTAATGGCTAAAAAAAATCATCTATTGAAGCATAAATATTTTGTACAAACTCAGAAAAGTTTGTCATTT
This sequence comes from Cherax quadricarinatus, assembly GCF_026875155.1. Taxonomy (NCBI): domain Eukaryota; kingdom Metazoa; phylum Arthropoda; class Malacostraca; order Decapoda; family Parastacidae; genus Cherax; species Cherax quadricarinatus. Next base: position 20,020,196 of record NC_069485.1, read on the forward strand.
TTTTTTGGCTTTAATCAAATGGTTTTACAATTTCTTATAAAGATTTACTTGAATTTATTGATTTAGAAAAATTTTCTATAAGTTATATTGATTTCATAGAAAAAAAATTTCCAGAAGTTACAGATTTCAATACAATTAAAGAAATGATTCTTTCACAATCCTCTCGCTTCTCGAAAGATCACTTGTGGCAAATAGTAGGTCAAATAAATGAACAAGCGCGTACAAGTTTCTACAAGGAATAAATTTCGACAATCTTTTATTAATATGGCGATGTTATCACGAGAGCTTCAAATAAAGATATTGCCTATCATGGATATACCTATATTAAACTGTTATATTGTACTTGTAATATTGTATATGGTTATGATGGTCGAATTTATACTTCTGATGGTATTTTAGTAGCTGATCATATTGAAGATATTCTTTAAATTTAAAAAAATGGAAAATTTTATTCCAATTATTCCTGTAAATCTCAATAATGAATCTTCATTGTTATTTGATTCAAATTTACTACTGAAACATCACAATCATTTCATCTTCAATTCTTTTCCTTACCATTTTCTCATACACTTTCATCTTCCCCAAATATCTGTTTACCACTACTTTCACTAAATAATGATGAAAATATAAATAAAAAAATAATAATAATAAATAATAATAATTTAATTTAATTAATCAACAGCCCTTTTACCTATTGTTTCTTTAAATTTAATTTCCTTCTCCATCATCATTTCTTCACAATCTTGTATAGTTTCTCCAACAATGAATCTCCACAACTAAAAATAAAAAATTTAAATAAAAATAAAAAATAATTAAGGGATAATAAAAAAATAATAATAATAGTAACAGTAGTCTTTATGGACAAACATTTACACTTAATCTTAAGAAAAAGAATAAAGACCTTCGCAAATACCTTCTAAAAATGTATATAAATAAAAAGATTATAAATACAGAGAATGATCCAATATATAATTTTATAAATGATATAATTGGTGGTCAAAATATTGATGATATGTCTGATTTAGAATTACAGCGTACTTTAAAATTAATATCTGTAGTTCAAAATATATTTTCAGATCAATCTGACATAGAATATTTTATTGAATTATTTCAGGATGTTTCTCATAGAACTCAAGAAGTTATGTTGAAAAAATATCCTAAATCAAAATCTACAATAGAAATTGTTCATCAAAATTTTATAAAAATGTTGAATCGAATTAGGAAAAATAAAAATGAACATATTGAAAAACTTTTTATACTTTCTTCTTTGGAATTTAACAATAAAAATTTATCACTTTATAAACCTCCTTCCTTAAAATCTATTATTGGAAAAACAACTATACATACTATTTTATGCTTAATACTTTATTACAGTATAAATTATATTAGTAATTGTAAAAAGTTAGAATCAAATACTAATGAAACAGAAGAAGATACTAATGAATCATCAGCAGCAGAAGAAGAAGCTAATACATTTTTTAAAAATATTTATAATAATTATAATACTATGAATTATAATGATGGTGAATATCATCTTTCTAGAGATGATGATGATAAGAGCGAGAATAATGAGAATAATGAGAATATTATCAGTGATGAGAGTATACACAAAAAAATGAAATTATTTAATGAAAACACAATTAGATTTTAAGTCTATATTTTGCATCTTTTTGTTTAATTTTCTTAATTAGTTTCTTTAGGATTTTTTTATCATTATTCATGTATGAATTAAAGTATTCTTCAGGAATAGATATATCACTCAAATAAAATTGTGTTGTACTTTCTTGAACTGTAGCAATTATATTAAATAAACTTATATATAAGTAGTCAATAGGCATATGTTCATAATTAAATTTTAAAATATTTTTTAATCTATTATAATCATATGCTGATATATTATTTGTATCTATTTTCCATGCTTGTGGATAATACAATGAATTGTATACAAATTTATTTGTTATTTTGATTGTAATAGGATGCCATTTTTCTTGATGAATATTTTGCCATGTATAACTAATTGCATATTTTAAATTAAATTTTTCTAATCCATAAAATTGGAGAATATCATCATTAATTTTTTTCATTTTAATTTTATATATTTATATATGTTAAATACATTTTGTCGATGATTGGCTACTTGTTTAAAATAATTCATAATCATTAAATCTTCCCATAAATAGGTTGCTAAATTTGGAATATCTATTATTGAATCTTGTAATTTATTATTATCCTCATTTTCTTTTTTTTCATTATGACAGTTTATAGTAATTCTTGGTACGAATTCTATATCTTTATTTTTTCAATATTTACTTTGAATAGCTTTTTTAAAAATGTGATTTTCAATTTCTTTCAAAATAATTGTTGGAACACTTATTATATTAGAAACAAAAATATCAGCAATAAAATATAAAATGCATTCATCTTCATTATTAAATATTTTTAAATAATTTTTAATTAATAAATTTTTAAGTTTATAACTTATAGTGTTAGGAATTTATTATAATTAAATTTCATTATTATTTATATATTAAATATAAATAAAAATTGTTGAATACCATGTATATACATAAATACACAAAAAAAAAATAAAATAATATGAATGAAATTTTATCATATCAACCAGAAATATTTAATATTACTACTACTACTACTACTACTACTATTACTACACCTTTTATTTCTACATCTATAACAATACCAGCAGATCCACTTAGTAATCAAAATGTAGATGATAAAGATTTTTTGCAAGATATTTCCTTTTTAAGACATATACAATATTTAGAAAATGAAAAAAAATCTCCTGTTCTTATTGTATTAGACTTTGATAATACTTTAGCAGTATATGATAGTAAACAACATTTACAATTAAATTTTACAGATTATTTTCCTAGTGTATATACTCGTCTTTTTCTTCATGAAACTTTAGATTATTTTAAATCTGTAAATAAACATAATTTTCTTATTTTATCGACATCTGGTAAATGTACATATATTCATAATATGATAACATTACTTAATATTGCTCAATATTTCAATCATATTTTAACTTATAATGATTGTGTTTTATCAAAAAAGAAATTCAATGTAAAAAAATCTTATAAATATATTTTAAATAAGAGATCAATTTTAATTGATAATTATGCTATATATAATTCTTTGGGAATAAGAGATAATGGTAATAGAAAAAATATTAAAAAACAAAAAATATATATAATTTAATAATATCAATTAAACCTTATACAATATTAGATATAGTAAAGAGTTATGGTGCATTTAATATAAAACCTCATTTTATTAAAAATATTGATGCATTCATTAAGTATAAAGGGTTAAAAGGAATAAAAAATGAAGTAAAATGGAATAGTGATAATTTAAATGATGGAAAACCATTTCATAGAGATACAGCTTTATTATCATTAATCTTTTTTTGTGAAAAAAAAAATTTCGGAAATGAAAATTTTAAACATAATAATTCTTCACCATTATTTCCATCAAAACCATCATATTATGTTATGTATGAAAATAATCAATTAAATATTGAAGCTGATGTTAAAATTGATAGTAAGCAATGTCGACCTCTTATATGAATGAAAATAATTAATTAAAAACTTATATATCATAACTATCTAAAGTGATATCAGTTGTAAATTTATATTCATCTTTTGAATTTATATATGTATTAATAGAATTCAAAGATTTTTCTACGTCAAGCATATCTTCTAACATTTTAAGTTGAATATTTACACGGTCTTCTAAAGTTTTAATTTTATTTAGTTCTGAATAATTTATATTTCCTACTAATTCTTTTTTAGAAAGCAATTCTAAATATGATGATTGATAATTATGAATTTGTGATGAATAGAGATCACTTAATTGTTTTTGATATAGTAGATTTTCAGTTTCTATTGTTTTTATTTTTTCATTAAAATGTGTTTGAAGTTCTTTTGTTTTGTAATCTAATTCATCATATTTATTTATTATATCTTTAACATATTTGCACAATAAATAAGAAAAATGTATGAGTTGAATAAAACCAGTATCGAAAGGATATACATTAGTACGTTGAAGGAATGTTATTAAATTTTCTAATTGGTTATATACTTCATAAAATCGTGTTTTAAAAGTATCATTATGGATATTTATTTCTTTAATGGCCACTTTAATTAAAGCATATATAATAATATGTAAATATGATGTCCCTAAAAATGGTGCAATACTTGAATAATCTTTAAAAATATTAAATTCAGTAATTGTATTAATATCTTTAAGATTTTTAATAATTTCAATATCTTCATTAGAGTTTTCGCAGATAATTTTAATAAATTATAACATATTATTTGAGGTAAGGGTAATAAATCGATAGTACATTTACAGTTAGTTTTTTTATTTTTTATAAAGAGATTCATAAATGATTTTTCTAAATCTATTAAATTTGTAATGCCATTTTAAATTATTGTCATTTATTGCACTATTAAAAGTTATTATTTGTGTAGGAGGTACTGACATAATTTTATATATTTTTTAATTATCAATATGTGTTACAATAGGTAACATAGGGTGGCCATAAAGAGTGGATGGTAAATATTTGATAACTTCAGTTTATAAAACTTTTATTAGAATGACGCATATTTTCAATAGGAATATATTTTTCTCTAAAAGACATTTTTAAAATGAAAGCATAGCATGTATTAAAATAACACATATATTAAGTGCAGAAATTCCCATTCCTTGTAAACTAGTATTAAATATTTTCCCTGTTGATGCATTAATATAAGTATTATACAAAATTCGATGAGCACCCAAAAACTTTAAATCGTTTATCAATACGATTATTATGTGAAATAGGTAAACTATACGAATCTAATCCACTAATTAAAGAATGATTATTGTTACTACTACTTTCAATTTTATCTGTACTCTTATATAAATTTTGTAATTCTTGTTCAGAATAAAATATAAAAATGGTTTGGTTAGAATTATCAAAATAAACGTGAATATATTCATTATCTTGAGGATTAATGAGTTTTCCATTTAATAAATTACGATCACCTTCAAGAGCTAATTTTAATTATTGAATTAAATTCAGGAACAGATTTCATAATTTCAAAATCGATAAAATAATATTTTAAAGAAAAATTAAAAAATATTTTTCATCTGCAGTCCAAAAAAATTTTTCTACTTTTTTTTTTCAATTGTTGAGCAATGTAATTCATAAATCTAATCCAATTGTCAAAAACTTTATCATGGCAAAATTAGCACTTTCATGAACATAAAATTAAAGCAGAAATTTGGGAGTTGCTTCGATTATTTGAGTATTTTCCCAGAGATTCTTTAATATATTGTAATTTTCTTTCTATTCTTTGAAGCTGAGTTAATTCAATAAATTATAATCATCTATGTAATTACTAGAATTTTAAAAATATTTTTCATTCTTTTTATGACCATCACTATAGTGATAGGAATCTTTTGAACGTAAAGATCCTACCGCTGTTTGAATAAATCTTTGTTTATTTCTTCTTCCTTCTTTTCCTCTTTCTTTTTATATTCTTCTTCTTCACTGGTTTTAAAATTTTTTCATTAAATTTTTTCTTTTTGAATTTGTTTTAGTTTTTTTAATTGTAGTATTAAATTCTTAATTTGTTCGATGGAACAGTGACATTGTTCTTTATCATTAATTGGTTTAATTTCAATATTTTTTTTTTAAAGTTAATTATTCATTATCTTTTTTTATTCTACTTTAAAATATATATTAATTTAAAAACACAAACTTTAATTATTATGGGAGTTCATTCATTTAGTAAAAGTTTATCAAAAAGAAAAATTATATTTACAGTTCAAAATGAACCAAAAATTGTAGAGTTTTTATCTGATTCTTTAGGTCAGTCATCATCATCATATAAAAATTTAAAATATTGGTATTGAAGGTTCAATTTTCTTTCATTCTTATTCAGTAGAAGATAAATTCCAGGAACAGTAGATATAAATGCAACAGCATTAAAAATAAGTAATATTTTTTGTGGCTACTTAAATACATTAACATATATACTATTATGCTACGTAGTAGGTTGGTAGACAGCAACCACCCAGGGAAGTACTACCGTCCTGCCCGATGACTGTGAAACAGAAAAACCCGGAACTGTTTTGCATGATGGTGGATTGCTGGTTTCTTTTTCTGTCTCATAAAACACCTAGATAACAGGATATCTTGCTACTCCTACTTACACTTTGGTCACACTTCACAGACATGCACATGCATATATATATATACATCTAGGTTTTTCTCATTTTTCAAATGCTCTTGTTCTTCTTTATTTCTTCTATTGTCCAAAGGAAGTGGAAAAGAATCTTTCCTCCGAAACCATGCTGTCGTATAGGGCGACTAAAATGCTGGGAGCAATGGCTAGTAACCCCTTCTCCTGTAGACATTTACTAAAAAAAGAGAAGAAGAAAAACTTTATAAAACTGGGATGCTTAAATGTGCGTCGATGTAGTGGATGACAAGAAACAAATGATTGCTGATGTTATGAATGAAAAGAAGTTGGATGTCCTGGCCCTAAGCAAAAAAAAGCTGAAGGGGGTAGGGAGTTTCAGTGGGGGGAAATAAATGGGATTAAATCTGGAGTATCTGAGAGAGTTAGAGCAAAGGAAGGGGTAGCAGTAATGTTAAATGATCAGTTATCGAAGGAGAAAAGAGAATAGGAATGTGTAAATTCAAGAATTATGTGGATTAAAGTAAAGGTTGGATGCAAAAAGTGGGTCATAATAAGCGTGTATCCACCTGGAGAAGAGAGGAATCTAGAGGAGAGAGAGAGATTTTGGGAGATGTTAAGTGAATGCATAGGAGCCTTTGAACCAAGTGAGAGAGTAATTGTGGTAGGCGACCTGAACACTAAAGTAGGAGAAACTCTTAGAGAGGGTGTGGTAGGTAAGTTTGGGGTGCCAGGTGTAAATGATAATGTGAGCCCTTTGATTGAACTTTGTATAGAAAGGGGTTTAGTTATAAGTAATACATATTTTAAGAAAAAGAGGATAAATAAGTTTACAAGATATGATGTAGGGTGAAATGACAGTAGTTTGTTGGATTATGTATTGGTAGATAAAAGACTGTTGAGTAGACTTCAGATGTACATGTTATAGAGGGGCCACAGATATATCAGATCACTTTCTAGTTGTAGCTACACTGAGAGTAAAAGATAGATGGATACAAGGAGAATAGAAGCATCAGGGAAGAGAGAGGTGAAGGTTTTTTAAACTAAAAGAGGAGGCAGATAGGGGAAGATATAAACAGCTATTGGAGGATAGATGGGCTAATGAGAGCATAGGCAATGGGGTCGAAGAGGTATAGGGTAGGTTTCATAATGTAGTGTTAGAGTGTTCAGCAGAAGTTTGTGGTTACAGGAAAGTGGGTGCGGGAGGGAAGAGGAGCGATTGGTGGAATGATGATGTAAAGAGAGCAGTAAGGGAGAAAAAGTTAGCATATGAGAAGTTTTTACAAAGTAGAAGTGATGCAAGGAGGGAAGAGTATATGGAGAAAAAGAGAGAGGTTAAGAGAGTGGTGAAGCAATGTAAAAAGAGAGCAAATGAGAGAGTGGGTGAGATGTTATCAAAAAATTTTGTTGAAAATAAGAAAAAGTTTTGGAGTGGAGATTAACAAGTTAAGGAAGCCAAAGAGAACAAATGGATTTGTCAGTTAAAATAGGAGAGGAGAGTTATTAAATGGAGAGTTAGAGATATTGGGAAGATGGAGGGAATATTTTGAGGAATTGTTAAATGTTGATGAAGATAGGGAACCTGTGATTTCGTGTATAGGACAAGGAGGAATAACATCTTGTAGGAGTGAGGAAGAGCCAGTTGTGAGTGTGGGGTAGGTTCGTGAGGCAGTAGGTAAAATGAAAGGGGGCAAGGCAGCCGGGATTGATGGGATAAAGATAGAAATGTTAAAAGCAGGTTGGGATATAGTTTTGGAGTGGTTGGTGCAATTATTTAATAAATGTATAGAAGAGGGTAAGGTACCTAGGGATTGGCAGAGAGTATGCATAGTTCCTTTGTATAAAGGCAAGGGGATAAAGAGGGGTGCAAAAATTATAGGGGGGTAAGTCTGCTGAGTATACCTGGTAAATTGTATGGTAGAGTTATTATTGAAAGAATTAAGAGTAAGACGGAGAATAGGATAGCAGATGAACAAGGGGGTGTGTAGACCAGGTGTTTACAGTGAAACATATAAGTGAACAGTATTTAGATAAGGCTAAAGGGGGTCTTTGTGGCATCTTTTAGATTTGGAAAAGGCGTATTACGGGTGGATAGGGGGGAAATGTGGCAAGTTGCAAGTGTATGGTGTAGGGGGTTGGGTTACTGAAAGCAGGAAGATTTTTTAAACGAGGAAAGGGGGCTCAAGTTAGGGGTATGTGGGAAAAGGGGGAAAATTTAAATTTCCCAGAAAAATGGGCCCTTAGAAAAAGGGGAGGGTTTTGATGTCCCCCATGGTTGTTTTTTATATTTATAGATGGGTTGTAAGAGAAGTAAATGCGAGGGTTTTTGGCAAGAGGCGGGGAGTTAAATGAAAAAAGAATCACAAAAAAAGTGGGAGTTGTCACAGTGCTCTTTGCTGATACACTGTGCTCGGGGGGGAAGGTTTCCCTGAAGAGAAGTTGAAAGAATTGGTAAATGAATTTGGTGGGGTTATCCCAAAAAAAAAAAACAAAATTAAAGGGGAATACGGGAAAAGAGTAAGTGTTATTGCTGTTCTTACGGGAAAACAGGGGTTTTTTAGTGCCAAAGGAAGGGTAGGGTAGGTAGCAATGTAGGGCCGTGGACTAGTTTGGTTTTAAGGGGGGTAGGGGGTGAGTAAAAAAGGGGCCCCAGTGTGAGGGATGCCCGCAAGCCAGTGTGGGGGGGGAAGCATTTGGGTGTACGTCAAGTGGGGTCGGCCTCGGAGGAGAGGGGGTGGGCTGTGCTTCCCCACGACCTGGGTTTGGGGCCTACAGGGGGCAGCATTTGAATCCCGCGAAAAAATAAACCCAGTCAGAGCAGAGGCTAGGCTGTTGTTTTGGGACGGGTAAAAGGCTGTCTACATTTGCTGGGCCCCACGCACCTGCGTCGTCCCAAAGCACAAAAACTGGGGGGGCCCCCATAGGTTTTAAAAAAATTTACACTAGCAAACCCCAGAGAGGGGACTGGCTTTCGTAAATAGTAAATCAAAAATGGAAAAAAAAAAAGGCAGCGGCAAAAAAAAACTCTCCCATCCAGGGGAAGAAAAAAACTGGGTTGCCCGCGCTGTTTCAGGATGAGAGAGGCCCGAGAACGTCAGCACTGGAACAAAAAATCTTCTATATACGGGTTTGTCCGCAGGGTTTTGAACATCATTTTCCCATCGTTACTAATTTTTGTTGAAAACCCTCACATCGCAAACAATGACTGACAGTAGCTTTTTCCTAAGGTGTGAATGTAATTTCAGAGGGCGGGCACTGCCCTGACCGTAATCCCGGCTTTTTTTTTCTTTTTTTAAAAAAACACTGGTGCACTTTACGACAAAAATTTATTATATCCAGGGAAAATTTCATTACACTCTGGGTCCCCTTTCTAAAATTTTTTTTACATAATTACATGATTTGCCCACCCTGACCCCTTATTTTCGACTACAAAACAATGTGTGTGCATTTTTAACCCATTTCTGAAAGCAAACAATTAGCAAACAAAAAGCGAAAGGAGTCGGGACAAGTCAGTAGGTATGTAAAATGTTACAAAAAAATGTACTGTTTTTTCTGGGTGGGCAGGCCATAAGTATGGAGCCTTACTGGGCCGTCTTCCCGTACCAGAGCAGTGGGAAAAGGGGATGGGCCCGGTTTGTCCCAAACATTAGCCCTGATCGTGGTTGCAATGCACGCGCCTCCAGCCCCTGTTTTCGGCCTGCAAAATGGTCCAATACTTCATTTTGATCAAGGTGGGCTTTTTTGTTTGTTCCCGTAGCAATCCCCCCCTCACCTCGAACTTATTGCCACGGAGCTGTCGTAGGACACGAAAGGGAAACCCCAAAAAATTTTGGGACAATTTTTGTGCATACCTGGGGTTTGCACGGGGTTTTGAGCAACAAAAAACTTTGAAACCCTGGTTCCACTTTGCTTTCCTTGGCGCGGGCATTGCGCTCAGATGTGAACCTATCAGAAAGCTTTCAAAAGGGTTTCTCTCGTCCCCCCGGGGGAAGACAAGCTGCGTTGTCCTCATCTTTATTTCCCACTGGGGTTATCATTATCGTAAGTAGGTCTGGGAAGGGGGAAAAAAAACAAAATTTTTCATATTGGTAAGCGTTTGCAAAAGCCTAAAAAAGCAAAATGAGGTGCTCACCGATCGAGCTGTTGGGGGAAAGGTTTTTAAAATGTCCCACTGAACATCGGGGATAGCCTCATCCCATGTAGTAAATTTGGGGGAAAAAGGGTTTTACTCTAAAGCACCCCCCGGATTTTTGCAATTTGTACGTTCGAAAGACCTTTACTCCGGGGTGGCGTGGAGCTACGGGGCCCCTTGAGGAATGTTGAATCTGGAGCAAAGACCCTGCATTAGGGGGTTTTTTATAAACTCAAAACCCTTTTGCCCTGACAGAAGGACACGTGGGAAAAGTATGACGAAAAAACAACATGTTTCCCGGAAAAAGCCTAGCGGCCCCCGGTTTCCGGGGTTTTTTATAAAGGAAATGGGTACAAATTAAACTGTACCGGTCAAGTTATTTTACCATTAAAAAGGCGGGTGCTTTTTTTCCCCCTTTCCTCCGAGGTCGAGAAGTTCGTCAACAGGTTACGGGAAGTTCTTCCCAGGGTTTCCCTTTGTAAGGGATATTTTTTAGAATGGGGTTGGGCCCCGTAATGGTACCCTTGTGCTGTAGGAAAAACAACACCACCTTTTGTACATGCTTGGCAATTCCGCTCCCATCTTGGGCCAAAAATTTTTTATTCTTTCCCTGTTTGATACTGCGGCCCCTTCCCCGGGGGTGCCAAACCCCTGGGACATTGGGTTTAAACCCAAGAGTAGCTGGTATCAGGGCCCTCTGGAAATCACCAGTTGGTAAAAGGTTTTTCCCGGGGGGTCCACCACCCTGTGAAAACACGGCACATTTAACCCCTTGGGTTTAAACCACCAAACCCTTTCCCAGGGGAACGGGAGATTGGACCTGTAAGTCAACGTCCTCCTTGGTCGGAAACAAAGGACTGGAAAACCCCCCGGGTCCTGTCTTTTGGGCCTCCTCGAGACCCAACAGAAAAACAATTCCCGGGACACTCCCCGAATGCTATATTTTCCGACAGGGCATAGCAAATTTCAGGGTTTTTAGTCATTAAAACCGTGAGCAAACCCCCGGGAGCATGTTTTCCCCGAAAAGGTTTTTTTTTCGCAAGAAGGGCCAATAAGGGTAAATAAATCTGTAAAAAATCTTGATAGGAAAAATGATAGATGATACCCAAAAAATGACTCAGGGCCCATACAATGGCTAAAGCTTCTACTCTGCACTGAAAAATTGATTTCCCGCTTTAGTAAGAACAGGGCTAGCATGGGGCAATAGGCTGTTGTTTACCATTAGTTTCCCTGTGACAAGACGCCCCGAGGGAAACTTTGCTGGATCACCCGAAAGGAAAAATCCCTTTTGGTAAAAATCGGGGAAATTCAAGGGTTGGGGGCCGATTTTTAACTTGTTCTTAAGAATGAAAAAAAGCTCGTTCCTGATCACACTCCATTTAAAAAGGGGGCCCACCCTTCTTGAGTAAGGTGTCGGGGGGTGCAGCAATGGTGGAAAAAACCTGCGAAAAAAGGGCGGTTTAGAAACCCCCCAAGGCCTATAAAGGACCGGACTGCATCCGCCGTAAATGGGTCTGGGGAATTTCTGCAGGGCCGAGATTTTAGACTCGTCCGTCTTTAGGGCCATTCTGAGTCACTACGTGACCCGAAATTTTTTTTCCTTTCCCGGGGGGGAAATGACATTTGGAGAGTTTTTACCTTAAGTTTTCCCGGGAGCTACCCTGCCCAATCCCCTTTCAATTTTTCTAAAGATGTAAAAGGGGGGACATCTTGCGACATGACTATAAAGATCATCCGGTAGCCCATGAGCGTGCCACCTAGGAGGGTAGGGAAAAATTTGTCGTCATCAAACGATAAAGTGATTGGGCTTCCGCGCAACCCAAAGGGGCATCCTCCTGAACTGGAAATGCCCCAGTTGGGAAAGAAAAAGGGCGTCAACTCTCTCCCTCCATCATCGGGGGGGAACTCCCAAAACCCCTTTGAAAAGACAAGAGTTGAAAAGCCCTTAAAATCGCCGATGTTCTGAAAACGGTCTTCCCAAAAATTGGCAAGGGAAAAAACCCGGGTCGGGATGGTACAGCATTCAGTTTCCTGTAATCGAAAACAGGGCCCCCAGGTTTTTTTCTTTTTTGGGGAAAACCAGAATAAGGGGGCTTTCCCAGGGGAAGTGGACCCCCCTTTAACTCCATCACGGAGCACCCGTGTAATAAAGCCCTTCCCCGGCGAAGACTTTTGCGCATGTGGAGGCAAAACGCAGGTACAAAAAAGGGGTTTTTTAGTTTTTGGTCAAGTGGAATATGGGGGAGAGATCAGGGGGGGTAAAAACCCATCGACTACCATTTTAGTGAAACTGCAGAACGTGCACGATTGAAAAAACCGGGAAAAAGAAATTTTTGGGAAAACCTCTTCAGGATAGCCCCTGTCAAAGCTAGATCATTTTCCCTGCCGGGCCGGGTTTTGGGAAAGAGTCAGCAGCAACTCGCCTGGGGGGGAGAACTGCACTACGGGGAAAGCCCACCTGGGGCTTCACCCTCCCCCTCTCCCCGGGGAGGGGGAAATCTGACAAGGTCGACAAGTGGGGTTTATTTTTCCCGCGGGGAAAATTTCTGACTTTTGCATGTTGACAAAAAGGGAAACTTGCAACTTACCACGTTGCACGTGTGAAAGGGAGGGTTTTCAAGGGGGGGCCCTTGACTCGGCATTTGTCTTTTTAACCAGCACAGGGTTTCCCTTTTCCCAAAAGCTCTGCTACTTTACACCATAACAGGAGTGAGCAGTTAGCTGACCAAAGGGGACTTTCTTACTTTGTCAAGCAGAAACTCTGCTCGCTGATGCCATGAAAACGAGTCAGACAGTCCCCCCCCCCGACGGGGTTTACCGGCTTGACAACTGCGGTCTCTACAACAGCGTAAAGAGTTGAGTAAAAGGTTAATTTTGGGTCCCCAGACGGGGTTTTCACGGGTTAACTAGCGCTGAGGGCCCCAGGGGGGTGATGGGAAAACGAGCTCTCCCTACAGGTCGATAGGACAAGAAAAAGGGACCCCGGGGGAAAAATGTTAGGGAAACCCCCGGTTTTCCCAAACAAATTCTAGGCACTGTGCATACTCTGAGACGGGAATTTAGCAGTAGTGGACCCTAAGCGCACGCCCAAAGGGGCACATCCACTCCTTTGTTTTTCCCTTTTTTTCCAAATCAGCGGACCCTAAACGGACCCCTAAAACCTGCCAGGGTTTTTTGGAACCCTATGAGCGGGCCCACCAGGGAAAAAACAATACCATCTACGACTAAGAATTTTGCGGCAGCTTGTAAACCCTGGACCAAAAATTTCTAGCGTTGTGGGGTCCCGCAAAACCGTCAGCGGTTTCCCCTGAGACTCCTTTTCAAGGTTTTGAATGGCGGGACGGCTCTTCAAATGGCCGGTAAAGGCCCAAAATGTCCCCCGGAAAAAAGTGGAGGGGACAATTTTAAACCCACCGAACCGTTCTGGGAAAAGCTGAAAAGGCTTTTGTGGACAGTGGACTCATGAGTGGTCCACATGGGTTGTCATACCGAACATGAAGGCATGCCCGGCCGACAGATCCCCGGATCACAGCTGCTCGAGGCTCAAAGCTTGTTGATGAGGCCGCCGGGAAGGTACGGTGAGTCTCGGAAACCCAACGTCAAGCACCTTTTTCCCCTCACTGCCCGGCAAGCGTACCCACTCCCCCAAGGGGGGGCGAATGCATTGCGGACGGGGGACGGAATACAGCGACCCCCCGACGGGTTTCATGGTTTCGCGGGTTTTTCGGATGCGCCTTTTTCCCCCCAAAACTAGTGGAAGGGTTCTACGAGCACGTGCTTTTGCGCGACGTTTTGTTTTGCTCCCTCAGCTGAAAAGAAATTACTTTGCAGCTTTTTTTTTTACACTCAGGGGAGGTATGTTTAAAAGGAATTTGTGGTACATACAGACCCCCCTCGCAAAGGTTTGGCAGGGGGACGGTGACGGTTACCTTGATACGACGTGGGGGGGGTTTTTTTTGGCTTTTTACTTTGATTTACTGAGCGTGGGGGAGGGTTAGGGTTACTGGGATACTGAGCGGGGGGACTGTGACGGGTTATTTTGGGGGGGACTTGGGTTTTGGGAAAAACACTCCGATGGGTTTAGTCCCCCTCTTTTGTCACAGTTGAAAAAAAGTCATACACGCTTAGCGGGTGAGGTTGGGGGGGGGTTGTCTGCGGCGACTTTTTGGGCCCTGGTCCGGGAAAGTCGATGATCCCTTTTTTGGGTATGAAAACTGACTGTTGTTACTGTGGTAAATTTTTTTAACTTGGCGCTTTTTAGTGGGACGGGGGGTTTAAAAAACTTTGGGGGCCCTGGCTGTCTGACACAGCAGCAAAAGTGATTTCCCCGGCTGCAACCCCGGGGGCACTGTGGACGGCGCCGGAAGGATGGGTTTGGGGATCATTTGGGAAAGCGGCAAACCCTTTCATTGCTCGGAAGGCGGCTTGACGAGTCGATGGCGTCCCTATGCAACCCCGGATGTCGTGCTGAGGGGCCCAGTCCAGCGCATCAAAGGCAAACCCCAAAGGGTTTGGGGGGGCACCCCTCCGCCATGATGCCCACCCAGCATGGGGGGTGATGTCTTTAGCAGCAAAACGGGCCCTCACCATCCACCCACTTATGGATTGGGTGGGGAAACCCGTAAAGTCCGTGTGGCTTGCTCGAACCGGGAAACGCAAAAAGGCCCCGGGGGCTTTTTGTGCCGGTATTGGGCATTCGGCCCCAAAACGCCTTTGGGAAGATGTCAATTTTAATGATGTTTTGGGGACCCACGCCCCAAAATAACGCCTAAATTCCTCCTTTAAATTCCCCAAGACTTAATCTTACAAACCGCTTAGCGCACAAAAAGGGACCTATATCACCCTGGGTGGGCCCCCTGCGCAAAGCAGCACGAATGTACTGTGTAACCGTTGGCTATCAAATAGGCCTGAAACAGTGTCTCGACTGCCCGCAACCAAAGGCTCTAAACTATTTGAAAAGACCGTCAAAAATAAGGGTCGGGGATGGAGTGGCCTTTCCCACTGGTGGGCGAGGCTTGAGCCACAAGTTGGGCCAACTGTCGGGTTGGGGGGTTCGATGCCCGGGCCCCGTGGGTTTACGCTGGCTTTTAGGCACCCCTTGCTGGGACCGCCAAAACTGGGGCTTTAAAGGAAAGGCCACTGCGTGTCTTGTCAAGACGTTTAATTGTTCAAATGCAATTAGGTCACGGGAAAAGGGTTAAAAAAGGTTTAGGCCCAAAAAATGGTAAAGCACGGCTACAATTTTAAAAAGAGTCCAAAAAAAGAAATCAGCACCACAGTACCCAGGTAAACTGCTTAGTTTATAGGAAAAGATTTTAGCAAAACAAAAATAAAAAGGGAAAAAGTTAACCCCTTTTGAACACAAAATAAGAGATGTTGCAAGTGAATGTACTACAAGGGGGAAATGCTCAAAATGAAACTAAAAAAATAGTCCCAAAAAAATTTCACCCGGAATTGGCAACAAAATTTATGAAAAGGAGTTGAACTGTAAACACTGGGGGCAAAAATTTGGGAAAAAAAAATTTAAAAAAAATCAGGTACTACACAACACTAAATGTGGTGCAAGCACCCGTTTTAAAAAGATTGCCCGGGTGCTTTGCATTGCAAATTGAAACGCAAAAAAAAAAAAGGGAATTCACTTGCACAAGGGAAGGGCCAGAAAAGATATCAGAGTATGGAATAGTTTCCAAAAAATCGCAAAAAAAAAAAAAAAAATACCTGTATCCAGAATTGCCCACTAAATTTCACACAAAATAAAAAATTTAAAAAAAAATGCAAAATTTTTTTAAATTCAAGAATATGGCAAAGGTTAGCTGGTGTTAGCCCGGGTGTACAATGGCAAAAAAAAAAAAATTGCACAATCCAAGGTCAAAATTTAATTTAAATTCACAAAAAATTTTTGGGAATTTTAAAGGTAAAATTTAAACAGGTTCCCAAAAATACACTCAAAAACTTGGGTATACAAAATAGCAAATGCAATGCACATAGGGAATATTCACAGATAAAAAAAAGAAATATGTTGAGCAAATAAATGGGGAAAAAAGAAGAAAAGTTTAATGGGGTAGGCACAAATTTATCACTGCAGGGAGAATAAACTAATACTTGAAGGGGTTTCACTTATTAAAAGAAAAAAAAAAACTAAAAAACAAAAAAAGTGCAGGGGGGGGGTCAACCCAAACTGTGGCTAACTTGCAGGTGCAACAAAAAAAAAAAACAGCACACAGGAATTAAAATGAAAACTGTATTTGAGAGGTAAAATTGGGGTAAATGGTTAAACTGAACAATTTTTCAAGTATGGCTTCAGTAAATGTAACTGTTTTTGGTGCCCGGGCAGTTAAATAATTTTTCCCAAAATATTAGGAAAAGCTAGGGAAGTCACTGTTTACTTAACTTTGAGTGCAGGAGATGGAAAGAAGGGGACGGGGGGCTGCAGGGGCCCGGAACTTTTCCCGTGTTTCTCTAGTAACACTACACACCTCGTACATTTGTATACTGCTATGGGGCTTTTAATGTCGTTTGAAAAAAATTTTCAGAATGGACTTGGGAAAAACAGGAAAAGGGCCAGGGTAACTCTGGGAGGTATAAGGGTATTTGAAGAACCCTGGATACCCGGGATGAACCACAGCTGTGTGTTGGTTGTTTACAACTGGGCAAGCATGGGCTGGGCGCGCTAAATGACTGGGCTTCAGAAACGGAGAACAAAAAATTTTTCTGCACCCACTAGAACGTGCTAAAAAAAGCTTAAGTGAAAAATTTTAACTGGGCGAGTTTAAATTTTACTGTAACAAAAACCAAATGGGGGGAAAACAGAACTGGTGATGAAAAAGGGAATAAAACAGCAAGGGAAAGGAAAAAAAAAAAATTTAAAATGGGCCCAAAAAAAAAAAAACCCGCACTGGCTGGAGGGAAAAGTAGAAACCCGAGTAGTTGTAGACACTAGATTAGTCCCGAAACTGCTGTAGACGGCCCGGGGAAATGAGCTGGCCCTTTGGGCCTAAGCCCAAATGGGTTCCCACGTGGTTAAGAAAGAAAAACTTCTTGGAGGGAAAATGGGAAGAACACAAAAACACAAAGGACGGCGGATGGACGTCGTTGCGTAGCAGAGAAGGCTTTTAGAGGAAGGGGTTTGGGGTGTTTACCCCGCGGTTTTTGGGGAGAAAACCAACCCCCGAGCTGCCCTTTGTTGGGGACGCGTGGAGCCACACGAAGCCAACACACTAAACGGCCCTCAAACCCCTACTTCTTGAGCTGGAAGGGGGTTGGGGCGCTGTAGGAGGCAGGAGAATGGGGTGGGGAGTGTTGAAGGGCTGTAGAGGGGTGATTTAGGTGAACACGTGAAATGCTAAGGGGTGGAGATGATGCCGTGACGGGATATGTCCAGATTTTTTGGGAAAAATCTAGGCAAGTCTATCTCAGGGGCCCGTAAACGCTGGGAAATAAAAAGGGTAAATCTTTAGGCCAGCAGGTGCGTTTATGACGACGGATGATGTTTTTACTGGGCGTTTTTGACCGTGGGGTTGAACCCCTCCAAACCCGAAGAGGCTCACAATGCCCACTGACTTTCCCCTGTTCCCCCACTGTTAAATTTCTGTTTTTACTGCTGAACCCGCGGGTTTTTTGTCCGTGAAGGTAGCGTAGGAGCAATGATAAAGGCTGTGGGTAGTTTTGGGTTTAATTGGGTAGGGGGTGATACACAAAGGGGATGTGAGGGAGGGACCGCAAGCCAGTTTCCGTGGAGGGGGAGCACTTGTGTATTAAGTCGGGGGCCCCCGGAGTGAGAGAGGGTGGGGTGTTCTTCCCCCTGACCTAGGTAAACCCACAGAGGGCAGCACTGAAAGCCGCGAAAAAAATGAACTAGCAGAGCAGACGGGGTTAAAGGCCCGTGGGGCTCTGACCCGTACAGGCTTCAAAATAAGGGTTTTGATGGTAACAAAAAAATTTTGGGTGAAAGATTGAATATCAGATTGGAGGGAAAGAGGGAAAGGGAGGAGGTTTAAAAATTTTAATAAATTGGGGGTGGAAAGTGTCAGAAAATGGGTCAATGAAAGATGAGGTGAATCAAAAGAATTGGGTGAGGGGAAAAGGGGTGAGTGGTTTAAATTAGGAGGTTTTTTGTGGAGACAAAGAACTTTTTTCCCTTTAAAGGGAAAGAAAGGAAATGTATGAAGTATAGTTTTTTCCAACGCTTCTTATATGGGTGTGAAACATGGGTATGATTTTTGCAGCGAGGAGGGAAAGGGTGGAGGCAGTGGAGAGAATGTCTGAGGGGGAATGTGTGCTGTAAAAATTTAAAGCAGAAATTCGTAGTTTGGGGAAATTTGGAGGAGTGCCAAAGGGTTTCCCCAAAAAGTTGTCCAGAGGGGTGAGGAAAAGGGGTTTTTGAGGTGGTTCGGAAAATGTAGAGGGGAATGGAGCGAAACAGGGAAAGACTTTAAGAGTGAAACAGTCTGGAGTGGAAAAAAAAGGCGGGGGAGAGGTCGGCCCCTTGGGAAAAGGTTTTGGGGAGAGGGGGGTAAAAAGGGGGTTTTGTTTTTGCGAGGGCTTCGACTTCCAGCAGGGATGCGTGAGCGGGGTTTTAAAATGAAATGAATCGAGAAAAAAAGGCTTTTAATACTTGAGTGCTGTCTGGGGGGCTGTGAGCAAAGTAAAATTTATGAAGGGGTTTAGGGGGAAACCCCGGGAGGGGCCCGGGCTTGAGTCCCGGGGATGGGAAGTTTTTCAGTTCCTCACTCGAAGGGGGGGTGTTAAAAGTTGCAGTTTAAAACTGTTTGTGTAAAAGGGACCCCCCCTTTGGGAAAAACAGTGTGGAGGAAGTGGGGGAAAATTTTTTTTTTTTCAGGGGCCCGCCTGGGCCTTTTGGGGGAATCGGGGAGGTGGATTTAATAATAAAAACTATATAATGAAAAAAAAATAATACAAAATATCAAAAAAAAAAAAAAATTATTCCCCATTTTGTTATGATGGTAAACAAAAATTTAAAATGAAAAATAGAAAAAGTAAAAAAAGTATAAAGGTATATTTTTTTTACTTTCTTTCCCCATGAGAAACTAATACTAAAAAAAATGTACAATTTCTCAATTAGAAAATAACTAAAAAAAAATTTAAACATCTAATGATATAAAATATAACTGTTTTTACTTTCATCAAAAAATATACCTTTTTTAACCCAAAGTAAGAAGGAGAATTATTATTGTTCAATTTTTAAATAAAATTAATTTTTTTTAAACAGAATTAATAAAAAAACAATCGAAAATATAATTATTTGTAATGATTCAGAATTTATTAAAACCCATGTATTTTAAAGGGAAGATTTTACAACTATTTTTAAAAATTTTCCTCCTTTAAAATTTAAAAATGAAAAGGAAATGTTTCCTGTATAAGTATTAAATAAAATTTTAATTTATATTTTTAAAATCAATTTAAAAAAGAATAATTTTCCAAATTTTTTCATTTTTAATAACCTTTTTTTTTATATTTTTTGGTAGTGATTTTAAAAATTGGGTTTAGTTTCATGTTTGGGCAAAAAGTAAAAAATTATAATTAAAAATGCTTTTTCTTGCTGTTCAGAAATAATAAATATTTAATTTTTTTTTCAAATGCGTTTGAAAAATTTTTCCCAAAACAAATGAAAAAATTTATTTGATAAATTTTTTGGGGAAAAAAATTATGAAATTTTTATTTAATTTTTTTTTTAAAATAAATTTTAAAATATGAAAACTAAAACAAAGGTTTTAAATATTATAAACATTAGGGAAAATTTTTAAACCCCTTTTCAGTTACCCGCTTTTTTGAAAAAAAATGATATAAAAATTCTATTTTAAAAAAAATGAAATCGTAATTCTTTACATTTGTTTAAAAATTTATTTGTTTTTTTTTTGTCCCAAAAAATTTTCATTAAAGGGTTAAATAAATTCGTATTATTGGCCCGAAAATTTAAAATTTTTTTTTTTTCTCTTAATTAAATAATGTTTTTTTTTAAAACGTCCTAATTTTTTATTTTTCCCTTTTGGGAAAAAAATTTTCCATTTTGCACTTTAATTTTAATTTAAAGGGGAGTAAATAATTAAAATTGAAGTTTTTTTATGTTATATTTTTACTGCACTTTAAAAAAAAAGAAAATTTTTATTCATTTTATAACATAAAATTTTTTTTTATTTTTTAATTTTAAAATTTTTCATCAAAAAATATTCTTCACAAATTCCAATTTTTTTTTTACCCATTTTTTTTTTCCCGTAAGATTATTAAATTATAATGTAATTAAAATATCAATTTTTAAATATTGATCTGTAACAATGTAGAAATGGGCGTTGTAGGGAAGGGCTAGGAAAAGTAAATTTTTTTAGAGTGGGCGATTTTATCCCCACAATTAGTAAAAAAAACTTAAACTTCTGAAATTGTTTACAAACTTTTATTATCTTTAATTGAAGTTAATAATTTTTCCATTCGAATCAAATTTTCTATTTTTTGAATACAACAGTATTTTTTTGTCTTTTTTTAATTTTTTACTTATCCTGTACTAGACAAGTAAAAAAACAGAATCTTCACTTTTATTTTTTTTTTCATTTATGTATTAAATTCAAAGAAAATAATCATGAAAATAAAAAGGGTAAGTTTATCTTTTATTTTTTTCATCATTATTTGATAAAATGGTGATAAAGTTTTGTGAGTTGTTAAAACTTCAAAGAAGAAGAAAATTAGGTAATAGATGAGTGACTGTTAAAAGCTGTTCTCTGATCTGGTGGTTGTGATGGGTTTAACGTCCTTTATTTGGGGTTAGGGTTTAATAGTTGGAGTATTGTTATTATTATTTAGATAAAAAAAGTATTGATATTGTGGTAGGGAAAGGAGGAGGAGGAGGAGATAATAAAAATACATCATTGATGTTTTTTAATTGTTTTGTTGTTGTAAATAAAAAGGATTATGAAAACATTCAGAAAAATTTTGTTTGTTGTTGTTGTTGTTTTTTAACATATTTATTTGATTTTCTTTTAAAAATTTTAAAACGTCAGTAAAATTTTTTTTGAATTTCAAAACTTGCTTTTCTGTTCTTTGTTTTTTTTGTTCTTCATTTTAACGAATACAAATTTTTTAAAATTTAAACATCAATAATTTTTTTTAATTTTTTTCCCTTTTTTAATAATTTTTTGTCTTTCTAATGTAGGTCTAAAAAGGAAAAAGAAGGAAAACTAGATATAATTTTTTAAGAGATTTTAATAAGATTTAAGAAAAAACTTTTTAAAATAATTTAATGTTCTCCTCGTAATAAAGGCAAATTTTATTGAATTATATTTTCCAAAAAAATTTGCATATTATCAGGGAATTTAAAGAATCAAAAAATCAACTTTTACCTATCTTTTTAAAATTAAAAACTTTAAAAATCCATAATTAATTATCATTTATTTTTATTTATAAAACTAATTATGAATATTTATTTAAACAAATTTAATTTTTTTAATTAGCCTTTTTTTTTCTTTTTCAGATGTAAAATATATGAAATTATATAGTAAGAAGAAGAATAAGAAAAGAAGAATCCTTATTGTTAGAAGATGGGTAGAGTGAAGTGTTGAATTTGTGAGAGGGAGGGGCATAGCTAAGCTTATCCCATAACCACCAGAAATTCCCAAGATAAAAAATTTCTTAACTGGCAACTGTGTACTTTTTAACGAAAGAAGGAAGGGTTTCCCAGCACTTTATTCATATTAGTCTGTTTTTGAATTAGTGATGAAGGGCTAGTGCTATTTTCTCTAAAAGAGTTCCTCAGAGAGTATTTAGACATCGTTTAAAAAGATATTGTCCTAGCTTCAGATATTATACACTGAAACGAAGTAAACTAAAAGGAACAAATGAAAATGACCTCAGATCATATGCCATAAAAGGAATTTATTACTATCATAGAAATAATGGTGTAACTCCACACATTTGCCTATATGTGTCATTTTGTGATTCAATTATTCAAGTGAACAAACTTTCTGAACATAGTTGTTCAAAAAATAGAAAAACCTTCATAATAACACACCTAAATTGATAATAAAATTTTTATCTATCATACATACATACACAAATACTTCTTCACCACATAAAGGAGTAAATTACTACAAAAGAAGTGAATCACTTTTCAAAAAAAATAACATTTATGATTTACAAAAAGATGGAAATTTCTGAAAGCCTCTTCATTCCCACCAAGATTTTACTGTAGGTGTTGTGATGTTTTCTATTATTTGGATTGATTTTAGTAATTCTGAAGAACTCTTTGAAGAACATTTAAAAGTAAAGAAAAAAAAAAAGATCCTAATAATCTTTCATATTATTTAAATGAACTTATAGAATGTGAACCTGATATTTATAAGACAGTCTCAGTTGATGATGTTCCATGAAAATGAAGTATTAAAAAATAGAATTTATTTTACTAGAAGTATACATTTCACCAAAAAGGATTTATCATATGATATAATTGCATATAAAAAAATCTTGGAAAAAACAATCCTGGTGAAATAAAATAATGGGAAAAGAAAAACAGATGACATTAAAACAAAATAAAAAAAAAAAAAAAATGAAATGTGATGAAAATTCACAACTGCAACAAGACCAAAATAAAGAAACGCAGCAAATATTGAACTTAATAATGCAGTACAATAAAATGTTATTAAATGAAGGATTAACAGATAATGATTATTCAATACAAGACAATAATAACCAATATTTTCAGTCTACAAATTATATTCCAGTTAATGAAGAACAAGTAGAACAAGTTTTTATATACACTCAGAATTCAGTGGCTGATAGAGGACATATATCCTATGATGAAAAAACTTCAGTACAAGAAACTTATCAATGTGTTCAAACTACTCAACCTATGGAGTACAACATTTCATTTAGAAAAATAAATTATGATCAACCTTTAATAGAACTAATAAATAATGAGAAATTTGTAGATCAGTTCTTAGAAACAACAACTGAAATAAATCCCCTCCCAACAACTGAAATGTATCTAACTGAATGGATCCTCTTTCAATAACTGAAATGTATCCTCCCTTCAACAACTGAAATGTATCCTCCTTCAACAACTGAAATGTATCCTCCTTCAACAACTGAAATGAAATCCTCCTCCACCACCTCCACCTAAAATTCAACCTTCATTACCACAACAACTAGAAAATATTTCAAATTTCATAGAAACATTAAATGATGTAGATATAAACTTTGATATAGCAGCACCATCACCATAAAACAGAAAAATTAATTAAACAAGTGGATAATGAAGCAGAAAATATAAATTTTCCTGAAGACAAAATGCAAGAGGTAACAAAAATAGTTGATCATTCAAAAAAAATGTTAACGACACTTCAGTTAAAAAAATAAACTACAAGTTTGTTGGAAAACATATTTTGAAAATATAAAAAAATGTGTTGGTAAGTTTAAAATAGATTTTTTTCTGAATTTTATATATTTTTATAAAATATTATAAATAATTTTATTTTTATAATAAACAAATTTTTTTTATATTTATACATTAATAATAATTTTCTATAATTTTAGAAAATAATTCATCACTTCCAACTTAAACCACAACAAGGATCAGAACAAGAACAAGAACTTTCTGTATTAGACCAAGTACAATCACAAGCACAAGCAATCGAACAAGCAGCAGAAAAAGAACCAGAAGTTTTCTGATTCTAATAAAATTACTACAAGCATGTTTGATGATACTACTGATGAAAATTTTAAATACTGATGATGATTTATGAATAATATGATGAATGATGATAGTTAAAAAAAAAGTTCTATATTGTAATTATATAGTAATTTTTTTATATGCTTCAATTATTAGGACAATAAAATTATAACAACTTTATGTTTACTATTTATTTAGGTAAATTATGAATATTATAATTTTCTAAATTATAACCCAAGAAATTCATAATATTTCATTTAATTACTAGATTTGTGATTAACAGTTTTAATTTTTTTTTGATATATAATGAAAATTTTTTTATATTCGATTTTACCCAATTGTATTCATCAACATTATCAATAATTTCTATTTTAACATTTAAATAAGAATTATTTTCTAAAATTGTACATGAACAATACCATTTTACTTGGTCTGGCCAAGTTAAATGTAAAAAATAAACATTGCATTTTAAATTCAAAAATTTCTTCAATGATACAATTAGCTAAAATACATTCTTTACCATTAAAATAATTATAATATCACTTTGATATAACTCTTTCACATGATACTATTAACATTAAAGTTAAACGATTTATTTCATTTAATAAACTGGCACATTAGAGTTATATTTATCAGTTAAATGTAAATTTCATTGTAAATTTTGAATATCTGAATTTAATACAGGTGAACTATAAAAATTAATTTATTTTTTTGAATTATTATACCCCCTTTTAAATTAAATTTTTAGCAATTATCTGACATATACTTGTAAAAACTTTGAGAAGGAATTTTTTATGTATGGTATAAATTTGGGAATGTGTAAAGGTTTTTCTAATTTTATTCTGTCACCAAAATGACGAATAGTTTTTATTTTTAATATTATATACTGTTACTGTAAATTTAAAAATGGCAGCTTACGTAGAATTTGGTTATCACCATATACCTATACATATTTTATAGAATACTTATTTAAATGACATTTAATAAATTTATTTAATTCAGACATAGTATACCATTATTTATATATTCTTTTTCTTCTTCTTTTTCATTTCTTCATTTCCTTTATTATTTAAATTATTTTCTTTTTCATTAAAACATTTTTTTTTCATTGATTTTAAAAAAAATATAAATATTTTTTAATGTACATGAAAATTTTGTTTATCAACTACTTAAACTTTTCAAGTAAATTTTAAAATTAAA
>NC_069485.1:20045908-20062525 GCF_026875155.1 Cherax quadricarinatus
ATGCAACCCAATTTTTATATGGAATAGGAAAATTTTGTATAAATAAAACCAACAAATAACTTCTTGGTACAGCATTGGGGAAAACATTTTTTAAACTAAAAAATTTTGAGACTAAGACTTTACCTTTGTGTGTGTAATTTTTTAGACCTGTCTTCCCTTATAAAGCAGATTAAACTGGCGATTATAATCTGATTAACTTGTATTTTGATATTAAAAACCTTTATAAGCAAACTAAACTGGGGTTTTAACCCTTTTGGGGTTTTTGGTTGTACATTAAACGTCTTCCCCTTGTTTTACCTTACGCAAGGGTTTTTGACGCATAAATTCTAAGGGCCCTTTAACCCGCGGGAAAAGGCTGAAAACCCTAATGTGAGAAAAAGGGGTCTTTTTGGGGGTGTGCGCATAGGAAAAAAATCGGGACCCAGTGGTGCATTGTGGAATCCCCTTTTAAAACCAATTTCCACCTCCCTGCGGGTAAAAAATTTCCTCACTCCTGGGTGAATTGGGACCTTTTGTTCCCCATGACATTTCTAATAAGTGGAAGTGACAGTGAAGATGGTTTTCAAGGTTTCTGGGAGGTTTTGACCAAAACAAATGACCTAAATGGGTAATAGTGAAAAAAACCCCCAACAACCCCACCCTTCCCCCTCGGGTGCTGGGCCCGCGTTCAGTTTTACCAAATCAAAGGGGAAACCCCTATTTTCCAAAATCCCAGCCCTCAGTGTGACTTTTGGTGATGATAATGTAGTGATTATGAACTACAACCTTCAAACTTGTTCCAAAGGGAGGAGGAGGGGGAGGCAGAGGAGGAGGAGGCAGAAAAGGGAGGGGGAAAAGGGAGGGGGAGGAGGAAGGAAGAAGGAGGAGGAGGAGAAAAGAGGAGGAGAGGAGGAGGAGGGGGAAAAGAGGAGGAGGAAAAAGAAAATACATAATGAAACAATAATACAAAAAAATAATACAAAATAATAAAATCATAATAAAAAAATACATTTAATAAAAATACATAATAATAAAAACTAATAAAAAATAATACATAAAAAAAATAAAATAAAATAATAAATAAAAATAATAATGGGTAATAATAATAATTGTAATAATAAATGTTCACCCATACATAACAAGATAAGGGGAATAACATCTGATAAGTGCTAAATTTTTGATGAGGGTAAATGGGGGTAGAGCTGATGCCAAAAGATGAGATGGAATCCCCCCCTTTGTTTTTGCTGGTTACTAACATTTCTGTCCTGTCTTTTTGGCCTGTCTGTCAAGCTCCCTGTCTATCCGTCTGCCTCTTCTCAGAAGCCACAAGACTGCGTCATCACTTTTACTCACATCTTCAAGCAAGTAAGCACTTTGTCTGGGTTTCTGGTTATCCTAGGTAATTTTTAAAAATGATATTTGTATTTATGTGTACCTGTAGCGGATAGACGACGATAGAATAAAGGGAAAGATAATTAGATAGAATGGAGGAGGGGGAACAGCCCCGACCCCCTTGTTTTGACAGGGCCCGGAGGGGGAAAGGTAATTTAGCCAATTTTGTCACTTTGACAGCGCCACCCTTGTAATTTACACTTTTGGACGAGGAGGAGAGGGAAGGAGGGAAAAGTAGGGGGAAAGGAAGAAGAGGGGGAGGAGGAAGAAAAGGAAATGGAGGGAAAAGGAAAAAGAGGGAAAAGGAGGAGGAAGAGGAATATAGGAGGGAAAATTAGGGGGGAAAAGGGGAAGAGGGAAGAAGAGGAGGAGGAGGAAGAGGAAGAAGAGGGGAGGGGGAAGAGGAGGAAAGGAAAGGAGGGGGAGGAAAGGAAGAGTAGAGGAAAGGAAAGGGGGGAAGGGGAAGAGTATGAGAAGAGTAGGGGGGGAAAGGGGGAAGAGTAGGGAAGAGGAGGAAAGGAAAAAGGGGGGAGGGAGGGGGGAACACTATACACGGTAGGGACACTAACATTTCTGTCGTCTATTTGTCTGTCTGTCAAGCTCCCCCTCTATCTGTCTATCCACTAGCTCCGCCAAGAGCCACAAGACTTTTTTCACACTTTTACTCACACTTCAGCAAATAACTTTTTTCTGGATTTTTTGGGGTTTCCAGTAATTTTACTATGTATACTTTTTATTTATTGTACTTGTGAGACAAGACAACAGACAGATAGAAAGAGGAAAACAGATTGAAAGAATAGAATGAGGGAAAAAAGATAAAAAAACAATTTGTATTTCACCATGTTTCAGAGTTCCACAAGCGGAATAATAGGGTATGTTCAGTGACTGTATATTGGTATATATAATAGAACAATAATAAAACATTTTTTTTTTTATTGTTTGTTTTTTTTAAAAAAGTTTTGTAAAAATATATTGATAATTTTTTGGTCTTATTGTTTGTATACAACGAGGTATATATTACATTGCCCCTTACTTTTGGTTCCCCTAGCCCATAAGTTATGTGAAAAAATAAAAATGAAAAAAACAACAAACCTCAAAACAAGGAAACTAAAATTTACCGGTACGGCAGTCGCCGCTGTTGCCAAAAACGCGGGTCATTTTCTGCAAATTCATGCATCCTATCTCCATAAGTATTGATGTTAAATATTTTTGTTTTTCCCATAAAGTTTGAAAAAAAAACTTATTTTTTTTATAAAAAAAAAAAATTTTTTTTTTTTTTAAATTTGGCCGACCCTGAGAACGGTTTCGGAAAGGGGGCCCTGTCGCCCCTCAAAGGGTTAATCCCATTATAAAAAATTTTAAATCACAATTGACTCCTAATTGAAAATTTTTGTCTTCACCCTCAAACTTGTATTGTGTTTGGCTACGAACAAATGTAAACTGAAAAAAATACTCTGTTCAAAAAGGGTTTTTGTTGGTTTTCCCCAAGCTACTGCCACATGGAATGTTTTAATTCGGTTAGAAAAAATTTTTACATGATCCTAAAAAAAAAATATATGATCTCATGAAAACTTTTTTTTCTAATGTTTGTAAAATTTGAAAAACAGATTTTACATCCTGACTGCACAGGGGTTGGTTTTTTTTTTTTTATTCGCCGGTATTTCCCGGCCCGAGTGGTGCCCCACCCTTTGGGCCCCTATCTGGGGAGTGTTTAGACTTTCCCAGGGAGGAGGTAAATACCCCCTCATTTTTGGGGGGCCTGAAAAGAGTTTAAAAAAAATTAGTTTTTAAATGTCATTATCTAATTTTCTTATTTTTTATCAAATTTAATTATTATACTTTTTTCGTTTTTGAGCAAAATGAATACGATGTTTATTTAAAAAAAATTTGGGATTAGTTTTAATTAACATTATTTCGGGAGGGCTATGATATTTATCGAAAAAAATATAAAAAATTTTATCCAAAAGAAAACCCCGCCTCTTTGTCTTTTAAGATAAACCCTCAATTGAGATTTTTTTTTATCTTATAATTTTATTTTCATAAATACAAATAAATCCATCGTTTTCACTTTTTAAAATTCAATAATATTTGGATGATCCATTAAAATTATTTTTCCTAAAAATTTATTATTTTTAATATATATAAGGAGTATAATATACACAATTTTTTTTAAATTTTTTTATTTCATAACAAATAATCTTCAACTTTAAATTCAATTTTGACCATATTTAGCATATTTTTCTATTATACTTTTTATCTATTCAAACTTTTATCGATTTTTTGTTGCATTGTTGTTGTCTATTCATATTGTTTTTGTTTTCAAAATTTTTTGGTTGTTATTCATATTGTTTGTTTTTTTGTCTAAGGGTTTTCTCATCAATTTATTGGTTATTAAATTTAAAATTTTTTTAAGCCTTCTCATGGTTATTTTCAAAACCCAAAAAGCAAAATTACCCATCATCATTACTAAAAAAAGGGCCCCCTTATGCTCCTTTGTTAATATTAGTTATAATCACCCCTTTATTTCCATAATCATTGTGATAATATACCAAGCAAATCACTTTATAAAATCAATCTTGAATTCCGTAAATACTCTTCTGCCCCAAATTTTTTTCAAAAGGGAAAAAAATCATAATTTAAAAGTATGCTGGTAAAAAGAGGGTACCCCAAACTTTCTTTATAATTTTGAAACGGGGGGCGGGCAGTTGAGAGAATATATCAGTTGCATGAAAAACCATTTATATATACACACCCATAAAGTAATCCCTTATAAAATAAGGATAAAAAAATTAAAAAAAAAATGTTATGGCATTTTTTAAAAAAAACAGTATATGACATTTTTTAAAAAAATAAAAAACTAGGAAATACTTCCTCTAGCTTTAGTTACTTTTTAGAACCCTCAGAGTAACTTTGCTTGCTTCAGCTAAACAGCTAAATAGAAGTATATTTATTTTTTTAAAAACAAAAATGAATTTTTTTAAATTTTTTATATTTAAATATTTTTTAAAAAAAAATAAAATTTTATATTTTTTTTTTTTAGTTAGTTCCCCTGGATTCTACAAAATCAACAAAGCATAAGAAAAATATGAAAAAAAAAATGAGGGAAAAAATTTTAAAAAAATAATTCATCATTAGTCTAAATGCATCAAAGATCTTATGCATCATATATGCTAAATTAGAAAATATAGCAAAACCGGATCTTTTAAAACACTCCCATAAATAAAGTTTCAAACAAATAATATTTCAGAATTGACTTTCCCACCTATCCCCCATCATTGGAGTCCTTAATAGTATCTCAAAAATTTACCAATTTCAAAACTTTACCATTTTCCTTGCCAAAACTAAGAATTGTAACAGTGATCTAGAATGGAATTGTCAAGTAAACCCCCAAGAAAACCTCCATGAAACCCCCCCACCATAAGTAAATCCATAAAAAAAATTTAACTGAATAAAGGTTTTTATAATGAGATTGGTTGATTGGTTGTTGGATCTTAAAAAATTTTTTGTTCAACTAAAAATTGGATTTACCTCAAAAATTTGCCCAAATTTAAATTTTAAATTTTACGTGCATAAGTTCTAAAAGTAGATCAGTTTTTTTTTTTCAAATAAAAAAAAAAAAAATGTACTTTTGGAATTTTAATCAACTTTTTTTATTTTATTAAAAATTTTTAAAAAGTAACTTTTTAAAATTTAAAAATTTTATATTTTTTTAATTGCAAATAAAACCCCAAACGGTAAAATTATCGAGTTTAGACTCTATATGGATAATGCATTGAATGAGAATTTGAGAATTTTATGGAATTCCTGTTTCTTTTAAATTTAAGATTTTTAAAAAAAAATGAAAGGGGTTGAAGTAAAATTCGGTGCTACTGACCAGTAAGAGTTTTTTTTGATGCTTCTGATTAATTCTTTTAGTTATTGTTACTCGTGATAGAAACTTTTTTTGGAAAAGTTTTTTTTAAATTTAAAAAGTTAAGGTTTAAATTAACATTATACAATTGAAGATAAAATAACAAAAAAAGGTCTTTTAAATTGGGGGTTGAATCTTTTTTAATGATCTTAAAGAGGAAATTATCGGGGTTTATGTTGCACGATTTTATTGTAAAGGACATCGCAATTTTGTTTTATAATTTTTTTAAATATAATTATTATCTTTTGTTTTATGCTAGGGGAAAACATTTTGATTTTATCAGTTTTTTTTTGATTATCAACGAAATTTAAATAAAAAATTTTTCAACCCAAAGGGGATTTTTTAAAATTGTTGAAGAATCAAAAGGAAAATATTCTTTTTCAATTTTTTAGCAGTTAATTTTTGAAAAATTTTTTTCCCACCATACGTATACTTCATTTGATATTGAAGTAGTCGCATGATTTATCTGGGTTTTACCTCGTGATGATAGCCCTCAGATCGATTAGTAGTTATTTATTCCCAAATGCCAGTTATTATCCAATACCTACAAAATTTAAACAAACTTAAAAACTCTATTGTTTATTTTTCCCTAATTGTAAAAAATTTAAAAAATTATTATTAAAGGAGGGAAATTTTCGCTGAAATTGAATTTTATGAAACTGAAAAGAAAGTTTTAAAATAGATTTTTAGAAATACTTAGAAATCCTCAGTTTTAATTTTCCCTGGATATAATACGAGGGATTTGATCATCCTTTTTTTTTTACGAGCTTTTTTTCATGGAATTACCTGGACAAATATTTAATAAGAGTACTTCTTAAATCTTTTGCTATTATATAGTTATTTCCCTTATATGACTCCACTTAGATATTAAATATCGACGTTATGATTGCCGAAAAAAAATTTTTTTCCCTAGGAAAATATGTTGAACCTCCTTCTGATAGTCTGATGCTTGTGTTTGAAGCCCTTCTAGATCGAAAAAAGCCAAATTTAATTTACTTTTTAAAAAATCTAATGAAAAATCTCGAATATGAAAATATGAACCAGATCCATTTTTTTTTTGAAAATTTTCTAATTACTGTATTTTAAGATGTTGATTTAGTTACTCAATTAAAGGGAATATTAAATACAGTAAGAATTACTAGGGTTTTTATAAGAATGGTGATCTTAATTTAATGATTGTTTAGGTCCAAATTAAACAACATTGAAAAAATTTTTATTATAAAAACTTATAATTCAATATACATTCCCCCAATTGATTTAATTTGCTTAATTCGGGAAAAGCACTTTTATTCAAAATATTTTTTTTTTAAAATTTGGTCAAAAAAATCTGTTTAAATATTATGAACTGTCTACGACTAAATGTATAATATGGATGGGGGAAAAAAAAAAATAAAAAAAGGTGCTGAAGTTTTAGGCCTTTAAAAGGTGTACTGTATCTTCTAAAACTAAAGCCTTTAGTTTTTGATTTTGCATACTGATAAAAAGTAAAATTTGAGTTACAATTTAAATCGGGATTTGAAACGCGTATTCCTGAGTTAAAATTTCTGAAGTTGATACAGAAATTTTCATATATTAAAATGGAAAAATCCTTTTTCCCATTTATTATGAAAAAAGTTAAAGGGGATCTTTCCTAAACAGAACCCCCTTTTCGAAAAATTTGTGAAAGACTAGTGAATGAACAAAGTATTATAAAAAAAAATGAAGATAACTCACAAATGCTTTTAAAAAATTATGGTAAAATTAAATTTATGGTGAAAATGGCTTCATTGGCATTTTTCCCCGATGCTTTAAAAACCGGGGAATGGAAAACAGTTATGGTCGTTATCTTAAAAAAGGGCAAAAATTTTTAGAAAATTATCTGATAAAACACAAACTTTGACGGAGAACCGTTTCCTCTTTAAAAAAAGGCCCGTTCATTGGGTCGGGGGAAAAAATTTAGCAACATTATACAATCAAAATTTGAAAAAACATTTACCCTTTTCTTTTTTTCTTAAAGTTACTTTTGAAAATTCTCTTGGTGTTTAGTTTTAGACAAAAAAAACAATGACAATTCAAGAATATGAATTGGAAATAATGAAAAATATTGGTTTAAAAAGGAAAAAATTTAAAGAATCATAGTGAATGAATAATAAAATTCAACATATTAATTTAAAGATAAAAATAATAATAACAATAATAATTTTGATATAATAACCTCTTCTTTGTTAGAATGTTAAAAAAATTAATTACTGTTTGGGTTAAATAAGTTTATAAGGGAAAATGATAAAAAAAATATAAAGAAATTAATGAATATTCTGTGGCGATTTAAAAATACAATTAAAAATTTGACCACTTATACTTATAAATTTGCAACTTTTATCAATATTGTTTAGTTTTTAAAAATTTTAGAATGAAAACCCTGGATTTTTTTTAACAAAGCAGGGACTCATTTTTTATTTATAATGATCCTTCTTATTTCCCAAATTAAACATTTTCCAAAAATGCCTTTTTTGTCCGATAGATTTTTTAAAATAAAATTTTAAACTTTGGAATCGGTTGTGGATTTAAATTTCAGATGTAGGCAAACTATTAAGCTCTTATTAAAAAAAAAATAGATTGTCAATCATTTGTATGGAAAATTTTAAATATTAATTATCAAAAAAATTTAAAATATAATTTTTTTCAAAACTGTTAATAAAGGGTATAAAATTTTAATTTTTAAATTGTGCAAGTTTTTTTTCACATCTCCTTAAAAATTTTTTGTCTACATTTTCCCTGCTTTTTATAACAATTTTTTAAACCCTTTTTTTTATATTCTCTTTTAAGTAAATAAATAAAATTGGGGTGGCTGGAAGAAGATAGAAAAAGAATTAATAGAAATATAGTACAAATACAGTAGTAAAAAAAACATTGAAAAATAATTTTTTTTATTCTTAATATTACTTTGCATTATAATGAAGGGAAAAATGTGGGCTACTTTAAATTAATATTCAAAGAAAATATTTTTTAATTTTAAAGATATCTCTAAATTTTTAAATTTTTACTATTTCTAAATTTAAGACTAATACCAGCCGTGCTGTAATTCTTCTTCTTCTTCTTCCAAACAATATTTTTATTTAACTTATTGATAAAAATTTTTGCTTTTTTTGGTTTTTATATAATATTGAAAAAGTAAAAGGGTCATACTCTTTCCTCCAAAATTTTAATATATAATAAAATAATGTAAAAAGGTTAATTGTTTACCTTTTTTTAGCGTTATGAAAAGAATTAAAAAAACCATTAGAGAAATTTTCCTTTATTTTTTTTAAATTTTTTTTTAAATATATAAGAATTTCAATTGTAATATTAATATTAAAATGAATTTAATCGCACAACTCTTTTAAAAGCTTTTCAACAACAAAAACAAATGTACCTCCCCCCCTTTCCCTTTTCAAACATATCAATACCCTCAAAAAAAACAACAACAAAATTTTTCTCTTCAAAATTCAAAACCCCCCAAAACAACTTGCTTTAACAGAACAAAAAGTTATTTTTTAATACTTTACATTTAGTGAATAAAAAAAAGGAGTTTTAAAAAGGTCGTAGAAAAGTTAGATAAAACATAGAATTCCTTTGCATTACTCCCCGAAGAACCACCCCAATTATAATCATGATACAGTGACACCATTCAAGAATTAGAAGAAAATTATCACAAACCCCAAAATTTAAAAAATTTTTAAAAAATTTTTAAGTCATAAAACAATGAACAAATTATACAGTTCTTTTGAAAGGATAATAACAACCAAAAGTTGGAAATCTTAGACGATTTAAAATTTAAGATGATATTTTTAAAGGTTGCAAATTAGGGTTATAAAGTTAAATGTTATTTGTTTCAGGGGGATTGAAAAAAACTTATCAGGGGCTGTGCCTAATAAAATATCTGTAAGAGTTTTAAGAAAGTATTATCAATTTTGAAGAATTTTTAAAATTTTCATTTAAAAAAAGATTTGAATGCCAAACTAAAACAAAATAAAAAATTTAAAAGATAAAGGTAAAGGGAAATGGAAGTCTGCTATGTTTTTGTCGAGCCCATAAAATAAAAAAATGACTATAAATTGTTTGAAAAAAAAGCTACAAATTTATGGGGATGGGAAAAATTTTTATTTTGAATGTTTAAAGCACCATATTTCACTTGGAGTTCATTTTGTCCTTTGTGGCTAAAAAACTTTTAGTAATGGTAAATTTTCAAAACCCCCTTTTGGTAATTTTTTGTAAAAATTCTAAAATTTTTAAAGGTATTGGGCTTCATCAATTCCATATGATGTGAAACTTTTATAGATACAATAGAAAGTAAAAAAACCTTTAATGCCATAATTTCATTTATATAGCTATTTGGGAGTAATTG
This sequence comes from Cherax quadricarinatus, assembly GCF_026875155.1. NCBI lineage: Eukaryota > Metazoa > Arthropoda > Malacostraca > Decapoda > Parastacidae > Cherax > Cherax quadricarinatus. The sequence goes on from NC_069485.1 coordinate 20,055,553, forward strand.
AAGGAAAATTTTATTCTTTATTTTCGCCAAACTTGATTGGTTTTTTATTCGGATATTCCAGCAAGTAATATACAAAAAAGCGCACCCAATGTATAAAAAAATTATTACAACTACAAATATAGTAATAAATTAGGTGATAAATATAAAGAAAAAAATTCCTAAAGTAATTAATAAAAATATTTATGATTAAAAGTCTCAATAAAAAAAATAGTAATTTTAATAAAGTCATTTTTAAAAGAAACGTCTTTTAAACGGAAAAAAAAAGGACAATGATAGGAAAAGTAAAATAATAAATGATAACAAGTTTTTTTAAACATTCAGATATAAAAAGCGCATTCGCATCAGTTTTAATGGGGGGAAAAAACAATACTACTACTCTGATGCTGCTTCTGCTACTAATATTTAAATGTAATGTTGCTGTTAATGATTAGAAAAGTAAAATGATGCAATAAATTTTCTTTTAATTCATTTAATTTATTTAAAAAAGGAAAATGTAATATATAATAAATAAAAAAAAAAAATGATACACCAATTTGTTTTTTATTAAAACTTAATAAAGTAATTTCTTTAAAAATTTTTTGGATCTGGATCTTCCGGAAAAAAAGAGAAATAGAAAAAAAAAATTTTTAGAAAACTCTGAAAATATCAATAAATGATCAACAAAATTTTATTTTAAAAAATATCCTTAAAAAGTTTGTATTACTGATCGATATATACTAATGATGAAAAACTTTTTTTAAAAGAAAGAAAAACATTATAGAACATTAAAGGGGTGAAAATAAGATTTTTTTTAAAACCTTGTTGAAAAACAAAAAAAAAAATAAGCTACAAATACTGCCGATGAAAATAATCATGAATATAAAAAAAAATTTTCAAATAATAAAAAAAATTAATAAAAAGAAAAACAGAATTAAACAAGATATTGAAAATAAAAAAAAAAAAATATAAATATTAAGGGTTTATTTCTTAAGTCAGAAAAAAATTTAAATCAAATGTAAGAACAAAAGAAAAGTAATTAAAAAGATTAAAGAAAATGAAGAAAATGAAATGCTTTAATTTTTTTCAAAAGAAAAAAAACTCTTTAAAAAGTGTATACAAGATTTAAAAGATGTTAATTATCAATTAACACAATTAAATTCGAAAAAAAAAAGACTAAAATACAAATTTATAAAGAAAATTTAAAAAATCAAAAATTTTTAAAAATAAATAGTTTAAATTAAATGATAAAATTAAAAAATTAAAACAGAAAATGAAAAATTAGAGGGAAAGAAAAAAAAAACACTTCATTTGGGGGAAAATAGACTTAAATAAAAAATATTCAGAATGCAATGATAATTTTGATATAAAATGAAAGAATTGAAATTTAAAAAAGAGAAAAGAAAAAATTAGAAAGAGAAAAAATAAATAATTCAGAAAAATTTTAAAAAAATTAGAAAAATTAAACTAAAAATAAATAAAAATTAAAAAAAATATTTTTAGAAATTAAAAAATGAAAATTAAAATGTTTTAATACTTACGGAATGTGAGAAAAAAAAAAAAGAAAAATATAAAATTTTTAAAAAAAGCTTAAAACAATTAAAAAAAAAAATATTGTATTAGAAATTGATTTAAAAAAAAAGAACAAAAAAAAAAATAATTTTGATGAAAAAAAAAAATATGTAATAGAAAATTTTTTTATGTGAGAAAAAAAATGAAGAACGGAAAATTTTTTATCTGGGTTAAAAATTGATTTACAAAAAAAAAAAGAAAAAAAAACAAATTAGTACTCAATAATTGAATCAGAAAAAAATTAAAAAAAAAAAAAAAATTAACGATTCATTAATTTCTGAAAAAAAAATGCAAGAAAAAAAGATTTTTTAACGAAATTAAAAAAAAAGGAAAAAATAATAGATAATTTAAATAAACAAAAACAAAATTTATTTGTGGAAAAACAAAAATGTGAAATTAGTAAACTTCATAGTAAAATTGAGAATCTAAAAATGAAATTTTTTAGAAAATGAAGAATTTTAAAAAAGATTTGAAAAAATTTAAAAATTAAAAAAAAGTAAAATTGAAATGAAATAAAATATAAGTGTAAGTTAAAAATTCATAGTAAAATAGAAGAATTAGATTCAAATTAAAAAGTTTAAAAATTTAAAAAAAAAAAACTTGAATTTTAAAAAAAACAACAAAATTTTTAAATAGAACAAAACGATATTAAAAAGAGAGAGTTTTTACAGGAACTTGAAAATATTGAAAATATTAAATTATTAAGTATTAAAGAAAAAGATGAAGAATTAGAAAAATATATTAATAAAATTACAGAATTAAATTTAAGTATCGAACAAAACGATATTGAAAAGAGAGAGTTATTACAGGAACTTGAAAATATTAAATTATTAAGTATTAAAGAAAAAGATGAAGAATTAGAAAAATATACCAATAAAATTCAAGAATTAAATTTAAGTATTAAACAAAAAGATGTAGAATTAAAAAATTTAAAAAAGAAAATAATAAATAAAAGTGTAAAGGTAAATCCAATACCAAGAAATCAATTACCTTTTGATAAAGAAAAAGTAAAAATATTAAAACCTGAAACTCATAAAGAATGTGAGGTAAAATTAAATGAAACAGATAAAGAAATAAAAATAAATGAATTAATATCAGAAATAAGTGAAAAAGATAAAGAATGTGAGGTAAAAATAAATGAATTAAATTTAAAAATATTTGAAAATAATAATACTTTACAAAAACTTAATAATTCACTAGAATATTATAATAACACAATAAAAAAAAATATTGAAAATTTATGTAAGACTGTGGAAAATATTAAGACTAATATTAATCAAATTGTATCTATAGATAGCATTGTAAATATTATTTTAAGTAATTTATCTTTATATACTCAATACAGTGGACCCCCGCATAGTGAACTTAATCCGTGCAAGAGGGCTGGTCGTTATGCGAAATGTTCACTATGCGAATTAATTTTCCCCATAAGAAATAATGGAAATAAAATTAATCCGTGCAAGACACCCAAAAGTATGAAAAAAAATTTTTTTACCACAAAAAAATGTTAATTTTAGTACACACAAACTGAAAAAGGCATGCACAATTACATGACACTTACTTTTATTGAAGATCTGGTGATGATTGATGGGATGGGAGGAGGGAAGAGAGAGTGTTAGTGTTTAGAAGGGGAATCCCCTTCCATTAGGACTTGAGGTAGCAAGTCCTTTTCTGGGGTTACTTCCCTTCTTCTTTTAATGCCACTAGGACCAGCTTCAGAGTCACTGGACTTCTTTCGCACAACATATCTGTCCATAGTGCCTCTACCTCTCGTTCCTTTATGATTTGTCTAAAGTGGTTCACAACAGTGTCATTGTAACAGTCACCAGCACGGCTTGCAATAGCTGTGTGAGGGTGATTTTCATAAAAAAAGGTTTGCACTTCAAGCCATTTTGCACACATTTCCTTAATCTTTGAAGTAGGCAATTCCTTCAATTTCTCTCTCCCCTCCTTTGAACCAGTTTCCCCGGGTCTGGCCTCTTGCTCTTGAAGTTGATCTATCAGCTCATCAGTGGTTAGTTCTTCATTGTCCTCCTCCACCAACTCTTCCACATCCTCCCACTAACCTCCAACCCCAAGGACTTCCCAATTCCACAATTGATTCCTCAACTGGTATACTACTCCTCTCAGGGTTAGCCTCAAACCCTTAAAAATCCCTTTTGTCTACACATTCTGGCCACAGTTTCTTCCAAGCAGAGTTCAAGGTTCTCTTACCCACCCCCTCCCAAGCCTTACCTATAAGGTTTACACAATTGAGGATATTAAAGTGATCCTTCCAAAACTCTTTTAGAGTCAATCGAGTGTCTGTGGTCACTTCAAAGCACTTTTGAAACAGAGCTTTTGTGTACAGTTTCTTGAAGTTGGAAATGACCTGCTGGTCCATGGGCTGCAGGAGAGGAGTGTGTATTAGGAGGCAAAAACTTCACCTTAATGAAGCTCATTTTCCCCCATAAAGTCGCTCTGCCACGTCTGTAGGATGACCAGGGGCATTGTCTAACACCAGGAGGCACTTAAGGTCTAATTTCTTTTCAGTTAGGTAATCTTTCACATTGGGGGCAAATGCATGGTGTAACCAGTTATAGAAAAATTCCCTAGTGACCCATGCCTTACTGTTTGCCCTCCACAGCACACACAAATTATCCTTGAGGACATTCTTTTGCCTGAACGCTCTGGGAGTTTCAGAGTGATACACTAATAAAGGCTTCACTTTGCAGTCACCACTAGCATTGGCACACATGAGAAGAGTAAGCCTGTCTTTCATAGGCTTATGTCCTGGGAGTGCCTTTTCCTCCTCAGTAATGTAGGTCCTGCTTGGCATTTTTCTTCCAGAACAGGCCTGTTTCATCACAATTAAACACTTGTTCAGGTTCCAGTCCTTCAGTTTCTATGTACTCCTTGAATTCATGCACATATTTTTCAGCCGCTTTGTGGTCCGAACTGGCAGCCTCACCATGCCGTATCACACTATGGATGCCACTACGCTTCTTAAATCTCTCAAACCAACCTTTGCTGGCCTTAAATTCACTCACATCATCACTAGTTGCAGGCATTTTTTTAATTAAATCGTCATGCAACTTCCTAGCCTTTTCCCCATATGATCGCTGAGAGACGCTATTCTCCTGCTAGCTGTTTTTCATTTATCCACACCAATAAGAGTCTCTCAACATCTTCCATCACTTGCGATCTTTGTTTCGAAAACACAGTTAAACCTTTGGCAACAACAGCTTCCTTGATTGCCGTTTTCTTGCCCACAATAGAAGCGATGGTTGATTTTGGTTTCTTGTACAACCTGACCAGGTCGGTGATACGTACTCCACTTTCATACTTATCAATGATCTCTTTCTTCATTTCAATGGGTATTCTTACCCTTTGAGGTGTAGGGTTGGCACTAGAAGCTGTCTTGGGGCCCATGGTCACTTATTTTCCACAAACAGCACTGAAAACACTGTAATAATACGAAATATTCCGAGTGTATGCTTGAATGTTACCGCGGAGGCTGGCTGGTAAACAATGGGATGGGCGGCACATGTGAGGCTGGCTGAGGGCGCACATTGGACGCGTCTCGGACGAAGGTCGCTGAGCGGGTTTTTGTCCACTATGCGGGGCAAAATTTTAGCGAACAAAGCGTTCGCTATGCGGATTGTTCGCTATGCAAGGCGTTCGCTATGCGGGGGTCCACTGTATAATAAAAATGATTTTAAAAAAAGCATATTTGATATTATTTATATTTATGGGAAAAAATTAATGATTGAATTTGAAAATGAAAGAAAAGAAAAAGAAAAATTAAATTTAGATTTAGTTACAACATTTTTGACAAAAATTTTAATTAAAAATGAAACGAAAATTGTACCAATTGAAATTAATAATAGATTACTCTTTATTGAAAAAAAATAAAATCAGTGACTAATTATATAGCTAATGATGATGAGAAAATGAAATCTTTCATCTCTAATTTAGAAATTGAGGTTGAACTCGTTAAAGCTTATACATTTATTTATTCTTTATATTTAAACATATTAAAAAATGTAAGTAAAACAAAAATAACTCTTCAACAATTTTATTATAAAACAATAAAATATTTAAAATATAATCCAAATATTAAAGTTATTAGCAAAATAAAAATTTTAAATGCTCAAAAAAGAAAATTGTCAAATGAACTGACAAAATGGTCAAACTTTAAAATAGCAATGAAAATTAATGATTCAAACTCACTCTCATCAATTTTAGCATCAGTAATTACAACAATAGTACAATATATTATACAATATTTAAAAAACAAAAATATTGATAATGATAATAATTTGGAAGAAATTTTTAAAAATAATGAAAATATGTCTCATATTTGTTTAAGTAGTCAAGCTAAAACAGAATTATTGAAATTAAATAATTCATTAATGTATTACATATTTTCATCAATGATTTCTGCTAAATTTTATAAATGTCTAAGTAATGTAATATTAGAAGAATTTGTAATACCTTTATTCAAATTATCTAAATATCAATTGCGTGATAAATCTAATGTGTTTTTGGATAAACTTTTTGATTTCAATAATATTCAACAAAAATTAGAAAATAAAATAGCTATTAATGATATGTCTGTCGATATGACCATACATAATTTGTCTATTATTAATGAAAATGAATCTATAAAATTTATTATGCCATCAAATAATGAAAATAATATAATTATATTTAAAAAGACAGAATTATTAGATGATAAAAATTACTTAGATGAAAATGATATTGAAAAAGCTATTGAGAAATGTATATGTATTTTTAAGAAGATGAAAGAAGATACCAGTAATGTTGACTATTTAGATTCTACATTTATTAATCAAATGAAATCCTATAAAAGTGATGATGAAGGAGAAACTACAATTAAAGAAGAAGAAACTGAAGACAAAGAAAAAAGAAAAACTTCAATTAAAGATAAAGAAATGGAAGACAAAGAAAGAAGAAGAAGATTTAAAAAATCCCATATTAAGAAAAAAGATGATCCAAATTCTGTTAAAGCAGATAAAGAAAAAGATGATTTATCAGGAACTAAGATGAAGAGAATATCTAAGAGAAAAAAAGATTCAGATTCAGATTCAGAAAAAAGTGTGCAACAGTATGAAACTACAGATAATGATGATGATACTATATTTACAGATGTAGAATTAAATGATGATATAAGAACTAGTAAAAAGAAAAAATAAAATAAAAAATTATTTTTATTAACAAAAATATAACTTAACTACCAAATCATTTTTTTCTTTTTAAATTTTTAAAAACATTATTACTATTTCTATATTGTATAATACAGTATAAAAATGTTCCAAATAAAACACAAAAAATAAATATTAAATATATAATAATAGAAAAAATATAAAATCCATTTAAGTTATCTTTAAAAATTTTTAATATTTGAAAATTTTCTTTATTA
>NC_069485.1:20065525-20169133 GCF_026875155.1 Cherax quadricarinatus
TATATTTACTACTATTGCCAATGGGAAGCCAGGAAAACACATGCCATCACCACTTTGCTTGAAGTGAATCTCAGGGGATAGGCTTGTGATGGTCAGAAATAATGGAATGGAAGCTAAATGCGTTGCTCGTGAAAGATGACTTGCTCAAAAGAGCACGTGTTGAGTCCAAGATACGTCTTGGCTTGCGTGATAAAGATGGGTTAATGTATAATCTTTGTAGCATTGTAACTTTTCCACTGTTGAGGGAGGAAAGTAAAACTAGCCTATCTTAATATTCATTGAGCATTGTTAAATTATACCACTGTTGAGGAGGAATGTAACAATAGCCTCTCTTAATATCATTGTAGCATTGTAATTATATCACTGTTGAAAGAGGAAAGTAACACAAGCCTTAATCTTGTATATCATGTAGCATTGTAACTATACACTGTTGAGGGAGGAAAGTAACACTAGCCTACTCTTAATAATCATGTGTTGCTATTGTAACTATATCCCTTGTTGAGGGAGAAGGAAAAAGGGAATGTAACCACTAGGCCTACTCTTTATAATCATTGTAGCATTGTTAACTTGATACCACTGTTGAGGGGGGAAAGTAATCACTAGCCTACTTTAATATCATTTGTAGCATTGTAACTTATTACCATCTGTTGAGGGAGGAAGTAACACTGCCTACTCTTAATATCATTGTCAGCATTGTAACTAATACCTCTGTTGGGGAGGAATAGTAACTCTAGCCTACTCTTAATAATCATTGTAGTATTGTAACTTATACCACTGTTGAGGGGGAGAGTTAACACTAGCCTACTCATTTAATATCATTGTAGAATTGTAACCTTATCCACTGTTGAGGGGGAAAGTAACACTAGGGGCCTATCTTAATATTCATTGTAGCATTGTAACTTCATAATCACACTGTTGAGGGAGGAAAAGTAACAACTAGCCTACTCTTAATCATTGTAGCATTGTAACTTATACCACTGTTGAGGGAGGAAAGTAACACTAGCCTACTCTTAATATCATTGTAGCATTCTAACTTATACCACTGTTGTGGGAGGGAAGTAACACTAGCCTACTCTTAATATGTAAAATTAAAGGACACAAGTGCAACTAATGTGATATTTTATTGTGGCAACGTTTCTCTTGGAACCTAGCACTACTGTGAAACCTGACACTCTGAACTGACACTCTGAACTTGACACTCTGAACCTGAACACTATGAACCTGACCACTTGAACCTGACACTCTGAACCTGCATCTCTGAACCTGTGACTCTGAAACTGACACTCTGATACTGTGAATCTGAACTGACACTCTGAAACGTGTGACTCTGTACTGGGACAACTCTGAAACGCTGGACATCTGAACCTGACACTCTGAACCTGACACTCTGAAGACCTGACACTCTGAACCTGACAATCAGAACCTGACAATCAGAACCTGACACTCAGAACCTGACACTCTGAAACCTGTGTACTCTGAACCTGAACACTATGTAGTAACCTGACACTTGAACCTGAGCACTCTGAACCTGACACTCTGAACCTCGACCTCTGAAACCTGACATCAGACTGGACACTCTGAACCTGACACTCTGGAAACCTGACACTCTGAACCTGACACTCTCGAACCTGACACTCTGAACTGAACTCTGAACCTGACATCAGAACCTGAACACTCTAGAACCTGACACTTGAACTGGGGGGAACACTCTTGAAACTGCCTCTGAACCTGACACTCTGAACCTGACCACTCTGAACCTGGACACTCAGAACCTGAAACTCAGACCTGACACTTAGAACCTGGTCACTAGAACCTGGACATCGAACCTGACACTATGAAACCTGGACACTCAGAACCTACACTCTGAAACCTGACACTCAGAACCTGAACTTGAACCTGACACTCTGAACCTGACCTCAAGAACCGGACACTCATATCTGACACTCAGAACCCGACAACTCTGCTGACACCTGCCACTCAGAACCTGACACTCAAGGTAGAACCTGACACTCTGAACCTGACACTCAGACTGACACTTGATCCTGACACTCAGGAACTGACAATCAGAGCTGACACTTGAACCTGACACTCTGAACCTGACCACTCGAACCCTGACAATCAGAACCTGACACTCAGGAAACCTGACACTCAGATCCTGGACACTCAGAACCTTTCACTCTGAAACTGACACTCGGAACCTGAATCTCAGGCTGACACTCTGGAACCTGACACTCTGAAACTGACACTAGAAAACTGGAACTCTTTAAACCTGTGACACTTCAGAACACTGACATCAGAACCTGGACACTCAGAAACTGACACTCAGAACCTGACATGATGCTAAGTGGCGCTGTTCTTATATGTTTTTTTTTTTATTGTGGGGTCATCTGAATTTAGGTCTAAAATTTATTTAATACCTTTAAATTTTAGGGAGTCGACTTATACTTCTGGGTAGACATATATGTTGGGTAGACTTTAAATGTTTGGTTGGACTTGTATGTTGGGTTAGACTTATAAACTGTGTGGCTTAATTTTGGGTATGAACTTATAAGCCGGGTAGACTTATGTGTTGGGTAGACTTTTACATGGGGGTGGTCTTATAAGTGGGTTGACTTATATGTTGGGGAGACATACGTTAGGAAGACATGTAAGTTTGGGTGTAGAATTATATGTTGGGTAGAATTTTTGGCTGGGTTTAGATTTTCGTGCTGGGTATAGATTATTTTTGTTGGGTTAGATGAATTATAGGGCTGGTGATTTACGTGCTGGGTTAGACTTATATGTTGGGTAGGGACTTTTATGTTGGGTGATTTATATGTTGGGTAGGTCTTATTTGTTTTTTGTTTGATTTATTATGCTGGTAGACTTTTAAGCTGGGTTAGACTTTTAATCTGGGTAGTCTTTTAAGCTGGGTAGACTTATAAGCTGGGTAGGATTTATTTGGGGGGTAGACATATATTTTTGGTTTAGTATATGTGTTGGTAGTGTTGTGGTATGTTTTTTACAATTATATGCTGGGTCTCTTTTAAGATGGAGTAGGATCATCAAGTTGGGTAGTTTTTTTTAAAGCTGGGTAAGTCTTATAAGCTGGTCGACTTTTAAGCTGCGGTTTGACTTATATGCTGGGTAGACTTTAAATGCTGGGTTGACTTATAAGCTGGGTGGAACTTATTTGATGTGGTTAGATTCTAAGCTGGGTAGACTTAACGTGGGAGAAAAATTCCTTTTTTTCCAGGTTTATGAAAATGGGGGCGATATACCCCCTTTTGATGGTAGGGATGGGGGTATGTCCATTTCCAGAGAGGGCTAGCTCCTCTCATGAGGGCTTGTGAATCCCTCTTACTTCTCCTCCAAACGACACCAGTGTTATCCTAAAGCTTAATATGATGCTCAAAAGCTGTCACAAGATACGTCGCTCACTAACGGGACATGCTGGGCCTTTTGTAAATAATAAGTGGACGTGTATGTGTGCTCGTATTTCCCCTTAGCAGAAAAGTGTGAAAAAGTGTTGCCCACTTGATCTAAAATCTAGAAAATATTATAGCCCTAATAAACCCACCTAGAGTCCTGTAGAAAACGGAGTCTAGGACGAAGTCTGTTGCAAGGTGCAGTGAATGTCTATGAAGCTAAACTCAGCATTTCCTTTGATGGAATGGGCCTTCTCGACACCAAAGAGGCAGATTGCATCAAGGAACAAACGAGCGTGAGTTGCCACAGAGGGCATCGCTACTCTTCGCTAAAAGACAAAGGCAGCGACCAGTACGTTATGCAAACGTTCAAGATCTACAAACATTTTAAAATTAATCATCGAGACACCGGAAATGCGCTAAATGAAAATACTTTGGAAGCAGGTGAAACACCGACCTAATTCTCCATGAAAGGTTGTGTCAGTGTAACCAGTGTTTTAAGTGTTATGGGAGTTGTTCATAATGCTCAAATAAATGCAAACAGCAAAATAAAAGAGACGTTTAGCAGTATCTACTCTGGTGAACAAGTTTTCAGGGTCTTGTCCTAACATGAAAGCAACCCCAGTGTGCATGTAAAGGAAAACCATATGCTGTCTCCCTTGCTGCATGTTAGGAAAACTACAATCAGGAAATATTTTAGATGCATAAAGATAAACAGGCATACATAAAGAAACCGCTTCCCTTGCACCTCAAAAAATTCTCAGGACTTGTTCCCTAATCCACCGGATCTAGTGGGACCCTACTGCCAACTCTACCAATTATATTTAGTTTGGAATTCTCCCCTCCTGCAAGCAGCTCCACGCCAACTCTGTCCCCAACTTACACAAAACAAAAGGACCATCATCTCCTACGTCTCCTTGGTCCTCAGAGTTAGATGTTAGGAGAGGTACACTGATCATGTTGGCCAAGGAGATAACAGGTAGCATGTTAAACGCGGACCTCTATTATAAAGGATTTTTCTTAGTAGTAGTATTGGAGCCAGGCTCTTGATCATCCCAAATATTGTGATTCAATATTGAACCTGGCCCTCAATACAGGAAAAGTATGTGCCCTCCTCCAAAACCAACAACATAATCAAACATCTTAGACAACAAAGGCCCAACCATAATGGAAGTCCCTTGAAACAACACCCAAACCTGTGAATTTATTACCTGCCCTAAACTTGCACCAGACAACTGATGGCACAGTCTTTTTTTTTTTCCCCCACCCGCCGTAGAAGCTGACCAATAAGCACAAATAATTTCCAATGATCCCATGTGGACTTACCCAACATTTCCACATGGAGCTCCACTGTTCCTACAGTAAGATTTGTGAATATAACGACTGAGACTCTGAATGAATGCCACAGTTTGTCAGATGATGAATCTGGTGCAACAGTTAATGTCACCAGCAGTAGTGAGGAAGATGAATTAGTCGGTACAGAGAAAACCAACTAAGGACTACAAACCCCATTGAGTCCTGTAGGGAGAGCTTCATAACCTTGCAGTTTTAATCTGGACACCAACTGTACGTTACACAAGCCCAAAAAACGCAAACTTCCCGAAATAATTGGGGATTACAATTTTACAAATTTTTTATTCAGTTATTTATTCATGTACAAGAAATGGTATGCTATACCTTCAAGATGATATTTAAACACACAATGTAACTTCAGGAGTATCCTCTTATTGTAGAAGTTTTCGCACAATCTAGTGGGCATTCATCAATACAAATTTTAGGACATAATTGAAGACAGAATTATATACAGAAGATGAGGTAACAGTCCTCAGCCTTGGAGGATGGTTGGGAGAGAGCCACCGTGGGTGTGGTGATTCTGGCAGCAAAGAATCAGAATCAGAAGCTTCACAGAGTAAGGACCCAAGAGGGGCGTGGAGGGCAAGTGGGGGACCAGGGTGGAAAGAATAGACGGTGAGAGGATGTCTTGAGTCGAAGAGGAAGAGTCAGGAATAGACCCAAACTGAATAAGCCTGGATAAACACTCGAAGGCGACGTGAAGTCAACAGGTACTCTGCAGGTGATGGCTGCATCTTGATAGATGGAAAAAACGCGTCTTGATGTTGACAGGGGCTGGCAAGCGAAAAGGGAGGAGCTGATTGTGGATTGGTTCAGGTCAGAGTGGCTTGCGTGGTTACTTGTACGATGTGGAGTTTTTTTTACGATGTAAGTGTCCTTGGAGGAGTACAGTTCCATTGTCAAGACGTTCAAATCGTGTGGGAGGACTATCATGAGGTGTGTTAAACTTTTGTCGAGATCCAGGATCTTGAGAGCATTTTCCAGTATGCTTTATAATTCTTTAAAGGTCAACTTTAGTAGGATAGGTAGAATATATCGTATGGTAAAATCTTGACTTTCTTTTGGATGAGGTGAGAGTTGGAGTTCAGATGGCTGCATGTCTTGAGGATAACTTGCTGTGTAAGTGCAGAAAGTGACTCCCATCTCCAATTTATGTACTGTGTCGTTTTTAATCTTGTTCAATATCGTGTTAGAGTGTAGGATGGTGTTGTTGGTGCTGGATTTTTCTTGCTTGTTATGTGGTGTTGAAGGTGGATGGAATGTTGAATATTCGTTGTCATCTTCAATTGCCCATCTTCAGTAGAGAATAGGAAGATGTTTCTAGTGGCAAAGTCTTCTGCATTGGTCGGTTTCGATGAGGAGTGGTGGCTTCTCATTGGACGTTGTTTTGTGTGACGTCACTGTTGTTGGTGGCGTTGGAGTGCGGCAGCAGTGGAAGCGTTTGTATCAGTGTATTAATTCTTTCATGTCATCTGGCGCTTCAAAACTGACGATCTTCGGGGAATTATTTTCAAAATCTTGCTGATGGTGGACTTGCAGGGAAGTTTATATGATGGCATGTTGTTAAGTGCAAGAAGTTCATTAATAGTCGTTTGTTGAAAGAGCCAGGTTTTGCAAGCATATTGATGTGGGATAACATCATGCAGATAAAAGAACTTGGTAGAGATATCTCAGGTGGAGGTTGGGGTAGTGAGAGCGTGGTGAAGACAACTGTTGAGTTGCTTGTAGAATCTTGGATGTAGTTGACTGAATCTTGCAATTGCAGCGTATGAAGGAGAGGTTCTCAGATGACTTTTAGTTTCTTCCTTCAGTTTTCTTTTCTTAGAGCGGATATCCTTATGCACTGGACATTTTGATTGCAAGGGGTAGGCAGCAGTGGAAGTAGCACAAGTACGAAAATCGTGACCTTAAAGAGCCACAGGTGGACATATCTTCAGTGTTCTTCACGTGGCAGTCGGCAGTAGAGTGAATTTACAAGTAAAAATACCAACAATGTGTTATGTTTAGTTGAAGCGTTCAGGTTCATCTGAAGAGGGTTTTTTGATGATGTAGTAAGAGATGGCAGTCCATCAGACAGTGCTTGGTCTCCATGGTAACGTCCAGGAAGTGAACCTTCCAGCATTCAAGTGAAGCGTTGAGGATCTTCACAAACGGAATCAGTCTTGCCCACGTGGTGAGGTCTTCAAGTGATGTCGTAATTTCTATATGGACATGTTCGTGATTAGCCTGTCAAGACGTTCATATGGACTGAAGCTTGGCACGCATGTATGGTGGCGTGGAGATGTATAGACGCGGATCTTCTAAGGTCTTCATGGCAGTAGGTTGTAAAGTTCTTTGTAAGCTTCAGCTCATCGGAAAAGTGACGATTGAAGCTCTTTCAGTGAAGTAATCTTGGAGAAACTTGGCGTGGAAGTCAAGTGTTGGTGATGGCTGCAAGGATAGATGTCAGAAGATTCGTGGCCGTCATCGAAGACAGAGACTTGGCCTTAATTCTCACACGATGTGGACATCGTGGAGATGGGATAGAGTTTCCCCTCCCCTACGGTTTCGTAGGGAGACCTGAACAAGTAAGGAGAGCCTGCTATGACCTGCCGAGGCGTGAGTCAGAAGCAGAATAGAATGTCCTCTCTTTTTCCTTGTGGAGCAAGGGGGAAGTGCGAGAGAGAGGCCGGAGTTTTATACTAACGTCAGGGGGAAAGGGAACGTGTAGCACCTGGCGTTAGTATATAAACGCCGGCCTTCTTTGCCTTTTGCTACAGCATCTCAACGATCACGATCTCTCCAACATCAACTCCAAGGATTGTGGGGACTGATTACTCATCTTCTGTATATATTTATACTGTTTCAAATTTTATGTCCTAAAATTTGTATTGATAAAGTCTGGTTGGCGAAAAGTGCTACAATAGAGATACCCTGATGTTTCATATGAGTCTATATATCATCATATTTTTTTAAACAACCGCTACTTTCCTGAAATTGATCTTCACAATGAGAACCCTGACTCCTTCTGAACGAGGACAGCTGCCAGAGAAGATTCATCATATAAGTTAATGGATTTCTCTAATTTCGAGAGAAATCTCGAGGAGGGTTCTGTGTGGAGTGGCCCGTCCTATTGTAATTAGGAATATGTTCTCGAACATCCCACATTGACGAAGAAAACATTTAGCAATAGAATTGCGACCTCATTTGGCAGTTAATAGATTGGCAAACGGATATTGTCCTCCTGACAACCATTTCCCTAAAACCAGATACTGAGTATGAAATGTTCCAACACATCTTGCCAAAGATTTTAATGCCCATCACCCCGCCACTCTTTCACTGCGGCGCGGGGACATCGCTGGTGACCTAAAGGGAAAACAACTATTTAATATAATGGCTGCAAGAAAATCTTTTCATTACAAGGCTCATTCTTTAGTCAAATGTAAGCCTTCATCTGGGGACACTGATTTGTCCCTTAACTCAACAGAGATGTGGACGTGTTGTAACATTACAGTCTTCCCTGGCAATATAAACACAAAATGCAGTATAATGTGATCCTTTATTGCTACGTTTCGCCACTCGTGCGGCTTTTTCAAGTCACAAACAGACTTACCTGGGGGGAAGGACGCGAGTATTATGTCCGGCGAGGTCAGGTGAAGGAATGCTGCATCTGTGATGTACCGAGTTGAGGGTTGTAGTGTCTTAAAAACTTGGGTAAGCTTGGAAAGGAGATGGACAAGGTTGGTGGAGACCTTCTACAGTGTTCTTATGTGGGATAGCGATGAAAGAAGTTTCTTGGCAAGTGGATCAGCTAGGTTGATAGAAGCCACTATTCTGGTTGAGTTGTCGGATTTAGAAATAAGTGATGATTCCAGGATTCTTCGGTATTGAGTGTTGTTCTTTGTGGCGAAAGACAACACTCAATGACGAAGAAGAATACTGGATCATCACTTATTTCTATATCCGACAACTTCAACCATGAAATAGTGGACATTCTATAAACATAGCTGTTCACTAGACCAAGAAAGATAACTTCTTCTTCGACTATACCACATAAGAAACACTGTAGAAGGTCCTGCTCACCAACTTGTCATGTCTCCTTTCCAAAGCTACCCAAGTTTTTAGACTCTACAACCCATAACTCGGTTAGACATCATCTGATGCCAGCATTCTTCAAACACGCTGACCTCAGCCGGACTAATAAATACTCGCGTTCCTTCCACCCAGGATAGTTCTGTGTTGTGACTGAAAAAAGCCCACTGTGTGGGCGAAACGTAGTCTATAAAGGATCAATTATACTGCATTTGTATGTTTTATATTGCATCTGTGTTGGTATTTTATAACATTTTATTTCACAGTCTTCCCTGGTGGAAAACGGTAGGTTAGACTACATCCCTGTTATAATAACACTTCAGACATCGCCATTTAGGATACCACTCCTCCGAAACCCCAAAACACCTAGGATTTGACCCTTTCAGGGACTTCCTATTGCAATAACTAAGCTTATTGTTTCGCTTAAGAACAGCCTTGAACGGCAATTGACGAGGACAATCAGGGCCTTCCACGAAAGAAATTTAGAGGAAACTCATGCAAGTTGTCAGTTAAATACATCATAGATCTATAAGCATATAAACTAACCAGAGTAAAATTAGGGACTACATGAAACAATTATTAAGCAACCCATGAAACGAGACAACCCACATAGTGTTATACTGAGAGGTAGAGAAGAAAGCTAATTACTCGGATCACACCACACAAAAAATTGAAATATGAAATATCTTGTTCTCAACGATTACTCAGTAAAACGTCAACCTGACAAATTCTGGGAGTAAGATCGCCAGCTTCTAGGGACGACGATGACGAGGAAGTTGATGTCAAACTTGATCACCACAAAGTCAAAGTCAATTGATGGGTTATGTGTGGTAGGTGAAAATTCTCTCACACAATGATAGTAGGAAGTATTTAATAATAACTACTACTAGTGGGTCAACGAATGGAGAGATGAAAAACCGAAGATGCACCTCCAACATTCCATTAACTGATAATCTACTCTTTAAGAGGAACGCCTCATAACAAGACCATTCAACTCAGGGAGGATTACTCAAGTCATAGACAGAATGGGTTAATAAAGTCCGTGGCCTCTCAGGTTATATAAACAGTGTAACAAGTAAGGTTCTAAGCCTAAATTGCAAATTGTCTCTGGTAAATATTCATTAAGCGGCCAATGGAAAGTGTCCCCGAGGCCAAGATGACAGTAAGAGAGCAGTGAAAAACCCAAAAAGGACCATCATAAACCAGAGTACTATAGCCTTATTCATTACTTGAAAGTCACTGGTAAAGTATTGAGAGAAAATAATTCCAACAGATTAAACAACCACATGGAGTACAATCACTCTCGCATGAAATAACCCCCCAAGTTTTGATTCAGGACCCACAAAAAACCCAAGAAAGGCTATCATATTATTCAATGCTGTGGAACAGGCTGAGGAAAGGAAAAGGGCATACATTGGCCTAATTGCAACCAGGATGTACTTTCTAAAGCTTTTAACAACTTGTGGACCGACGAGTACTCCATATTTAAAAACGTGCACGTCTTCCTGACCACAACTTGGACATTTCTTGATTTATATAATCTTCATTATCAGAATGAAGATTTATCCCTACCTCTACAGCAATTAGTCGCAGAGACTTTCACAACGACAGCAGGAGTATCAGTAGATATTCATACATATGTGGTAAACGTTCTCCCTCGACCGAGGCTCAATGATACTATCATCACCCAATTTCCTAGATGATGTTACCCATTGTAGTGTCATATCCACCCCCTGTAATGGGGAAAAATATAAGTACCAGGGGAGTTAAAAGAAAAAGTATATATATAACGACTACGAGAACAGCCAAACTGGGAGACAGAAATGAGAGTTGACGACAACCAGTCTTTATTAGCACCAAATGGATGTTTGCAACGCTATTGAGGACAAGGGGGAGTATCTCATCAGAGGTGACATAAGTGCCATCAGAAAACACGAACTTGATCCAGGGATACAAGACAGACACACTTACTCCATTCAAATCTCACATACTTAATAGATAAGCTTGCTAAAGCCCCGCCTCAACAATCTATACAGATTTTAATCATAAACCCATTCCCACATTAAGAAACACATGAACAAAGATGATGATAAGATATTTGTTAGAATATCCTTGTGTAATCATATCATTAAAACAAAAAACCAACATATTACAGCTAAAAAGTGTCGAGATATATAGACACTCTGCTATCAATCACAGGAACAGGAGGAGAGACAGAATATGAGCACTCTGCTTAACCACATTGGCACCAGGATAGGAGATGCCGAATAGAGCACTCTGGTTCACCACAGACATGAGAGGAGAGGGAAGAATGGAAGCACTTGCTTTCTACCACAGATTATAGAGGAGGAGAGACATCACGAATAGGACCTCTGCTTCATCACAGAGCAACCTGGAGGAGGACAGAATAGAGCACCTCTGCTTCTCACAGGCTCCAGGAGGAGGAGACAGATAGGCCACTCGCCGCTTCATCACAGGCACTGGAGGAGAGGCAGAATAGAAAGAACTATGCTTCATCACAGACACCAGGAGGAGAGACAGATAGAGCACTCCTGGCTTCATCACAGGCTCCCAGGAGGAGGAGACAGAATAGAGCACTCTGCTCTTCACCACAGGCACCAGGAGGAGAGACAGAATAGAGCTCTTGCTTTCATCTCAGGCACCAGGTGAGAGGAGAGACAGAATAGAGCGCTCATGCTTCATCATATGCACCAGGAGGAGAGACTGAATAGAAGCACTATAGCTTCACACAGGCACCAGGATGGAAGACAGAATAGGAGCACTCGCTTCAACACAGGCTCCAGGGAGGAGAGACAGATAGAGCAATCTGCTTCATCCACAGGCTCCAGGAGAGGAGACAGAATAGAGCACACTGCTTCATCACAGGCACACCCAGGAGGGGAAGACTGAATTGAGCATGGCTTCATCACAGGCACCAGGAGGGGGAGACAGATATAGAGCACTCTGTTCATCACAGGCCACTGGAGGGGGGGCAGAAAATAGAGCACACTGCTTCATCAACAGGCAACAGGAGGGAGACAGAAAAGAGCATCCTGCTTTCATCACAGGCACCAGGAGGAGAGACAGAATAGGCACTCTGCTTCATCACAGGCACCAGGTGTGACTGAATAGAGCCTTGCTTCATCACAGGCACAGGAGAGACAGAATAGAGCACTCTGCTTCATCACAGGCAACCAGGAGAGAAGATTAGAAGCTCTCTGCTTCATCTCAGGCACAGGAGGACGAATAGTAAGCCTTGGGTTCATCACAGGCACCAGGAGGATGAGACAGAATAATAGTGCCACCTCTGCTTCATCACAGGGCCTCCAGGAGGAGACAGAATAGAGCACTTGGTTCATCACAGGCACCAGTGAGGATGAGACAGAATAGAGCACTCTGCTTCATCAAAGGCTCAGGAGAGACAGAATAGAGCACTCTGGTTCATCACAGGCACCGGAGGAGAGGATCAGAATAGAGCACCTCTGCTTCATCACAGGCACGAGGACAGGGTGAGACAGAATAGTGCACTCTGCTTCATCACAGGCACCAGGAGGAGAGACAGAATAGAGCACTCCTTGTTCATCACAGGACAGGAGGAGAGAACAGAATAGAGACTCTGCTTCATCACTGGCACCAGGAGAGGACAGAATAGAGCACTCTGCTTCATCATATGCACCAGGAGAAGAGGACATTTATAGAAGCCACTTCTGCGTTCATACAGGAACCAGGAAGGAGAGGAGGAGGGACAGAATAGAAGCCCTCACTTGCTTATCACAGGCACCCAGGAGGAGAGACAGATACAGAGCACTCCGCTTATCACAGGCACAGGAGGAGAGACAGAATAGTGCACTCTGCTTCATCACAGGCACCAGGAGGAGAGACAGAATTAGAGCACTCTGCTTCATTCACAGGCACCAGGAGGAGGAACAGAACAGAGCACTCCGCTTCATCACAGGCACCAGGGGAGGAGAGACAAGTAACAGAGCACTCTGCTTATCACAGGCACCAGGAGGAGAGACAGATTTGAGCACTCTGCTCATCTCAGGTCACCAGGAGGAGAGACAGATAGGCACTCCTGCTTCTCACAGGCACCAGGAGAGGAGAGGACAGAATAGAGCACTCGGCTTCATCACAGGCTCCAAGGAGAGTCAGATTAGAGCCTCTGCTTCATCACAGGCACCAGGAGGAGGAGACAGAATAGTGAACCCTGCTTCATCTACAGGCACAGGAGGAGAGCAGAATAGAGCACTTGCTTCAACAACAGGCACCAGGAGGAGAGACAGAATAGAGCACTCTGCTTCCCACAAGCACCAGGATGTAGAGGCAGAATAGTGCCTCTGCTTCATACAGGGAACCAGGAGGAGGAGGACAGAACAAAGCACTTCTGCTTTCCAGGCACAAGGAGGAGAGACTGACAAATAGAGCACTCTGCTTTCATCACTGGACAGGAGGAGAGCAGATATTGAGCACTCTGCTTCACTCTCGGTACCAGGTCAGGAGAGACAGAATAGAGCACCTGCTTCATCACAGGCTCCGGAGAGACAGAATCTGAGCACTCTGCTTATCACAGGTCTCAAGGGAGTGACAGATTAGAGCACTCTGCTTCATCACAGGCACCAGGAGGAGGAGACAGAATAGAGACTCTGCTTCATCACAGTGCTCCAGGAGGAGAGGACAGAATCAGGATGGAAGATCTACACATCCAACAGAAGATAGATGCAATAAATGTCAGGCTTCATAAACTAACGATGAAATAACTACACAACTTGCAAGAATTCTATTTACCAGACAGAGAACACTCTCCCCTTCCGCAAAATACCAACGGACACATCATCAAATACTCCCCCACAGAAACACAAAGGAATGGACCCTCCAACAGAGAGAGCGACAATTCATCCACAAGGATAATTTCCAGAGACCAATGATCCTGAGTGTCCTCCCAGAAGATATAGATGAATGGGTAACACCGGATCCCATTCATGTCCCCATTCACGTAAGGTTTAAAATCACAATATTTTATGGATTCTCTTTTAACTTTTTAAAATCTTTCATCTAACCACTGTACATTCTGCAAAACTACTGAACCATCCAGTATCTCCGAGTAGCAACGCCTGCATCACCACCTTGCTATCGTCATTTCCTCCCTAGGCTCTGCAATTGCATGAAAAGGCAATTTGCCAAATAGTTAAACCATGCCACTCAGTGTCATGCAGTTATACATTTGTGATACCTGTTTGAAGATTGTGGGGGTGTGTGTTATACGATTCGATGAAATTATTTATATAAAAGACATTACACAACACACACACAACACACACACACACACAACACACTCTACACAACACACACCAGGAGAGAGTCTTGACCCCTGCAACCCAACTTGGTGAGTAACACTCATACACACACACCACACCAGAAGACGAGTCTTGACCCCTAGCAAACCACCAATTAGGTAGAGTTCACACACACTCACACGCACACACACATACACACACGCGACACACACACACACACCAAAAAAAACACTCACACACACACACACCACCACACATACTCACTCACACACACACACCACACTCACCCTGAAGCAGTTCAGACATTGAGGACAATCACTTATGAGAGGCCCCTTGGAGCTGCACGATCAAGTGGTTTGAGTTTTGACTATATAAGTAGAGTTACAAGGTGGAGTAGGTTACAGGAACTGAAGGGGACAGGCCAAACTTATAAAAAGGGGGGACTACACAGGTATGAGAAACTTCCTAGAAGGAGGTTTCAGTGGGACAGAGATAGAAATGGTTAGGAAAATCAGGTAAAACGAGATGATGGAATATGTGGCAACAAGTGCAAGGAGGCAGAGGAAAAGTTTTGCTTCCCAGGGAAGGAAAACGGAAATAATAGGAAGACCATAAACGAACGTCCTTGGGTTTACCCGAAGGGGTAGGGAGGCAAAAAACTAGTTGCAACAGAGAATGGAAAAGGTACAGGAGGCATAGGAACCCAGGAAACCCACACTTGACCAATACCTGGGTTGTTTAGCTTGCAGCTACATGTTTGATCCAAGGCAGCCAGCTTTCTGGTGAGAAGGCTTACAGCCTTACCATCTCATCCCCTGCATGTATCGCCTTACTAGAGATTTATCAATTCTACATATATATATATATATATTTTATATATTATTTATATATTTTATATATATTATATTTATAAATATGTATGTAATATTTATATATTATACATATATATGATTTTATAGATATATATATAATATATATATATATATATATATTATATTTATAATATACATATTATATATATTATATATATATATATATATATATATATATGTATATATATTATATATATATATATATATAATATATATATATATATATATAATAATATTTTATATATATAATATTATATATATAATATAAATATATATTTATATTTGATATATATATATTAATATATATAATATATATAGTATTACATATTTATACTATATATATATATATATTATTATATATATTTATTTAATATATTATATATATATAATATATAATTATTATATATATTATATATATATATTATATATATATATTATAAATATGTATGTATATTTATATATTACATACATATATATATATATGATTATATATATATATTTAATATATATATGTATATATATATTTATATATATATATATATATATATATATATACACATTTAGATATATTTATATATAAGATATTTATATATAAAATATATATATTGGTTTTTTTTATTTAAGTTCCCAGTGGGAAGGAAAACAGGAACTAAAGGGGGACGGCCAAACAAAAAGGGGGGACTACACAGGTATGAGAAACTTCCTGCAGGAGGTTCAGTGGGACAGAGAAATGGTAGGAAAATCAGTAAACGAGATGATGGAATATGTGGCAACAAAGTGCAGGAGGCAGAGGAAAGTTTTGTTCCCAAGGGAAAACGGAAATAATAGGAAGACCAAAACGAGTCCTTGGTTTACCCGAAGGTGTAGGGAGGCAAAAACTAAGTGCAACAGAGAATGGAAAAGGTACAGGAGGCATAGGACCCAGGAAAACAAGGAGATTAGTAGAAGAGCCAGAAACGAGTATGCACAGATAAGGAGGGAGGCCCAGCGAAGTAATGAAAACGACATAGCATCGAAAGTCAAATCTGACCCGAAACTGCTGTATAGCCACATTAGGAGGAAGACAACAGTCAAGGACCAGGTGATAAGGCTGAGGAAAGAAGTGGAGAACTCACAAGAAACGATCAAGAGGTATGTGAGGAGCTCAACACGAGATTTAAGGAAGTATTTACAGCAGAAACAGGAAGGACTCTGGGGGGACAGACCAGACGGGGACACCAGCAAGGAATACACCAACAAGTGTTGGACGACATACATACAGATGAGAGGAGGTGAAGAAACTGCTAAGGGACATCGATACCTCAAAGGCAATGGGACCAGACAACATCTCCCCGTGGGTCCTTAGAGAGGGAGCAGATATGTTGTGCGTGCCACTTACCACAATCTTCAACACATCCCTGGAAACTGGGCAACTACCTGAGGTATGGAAGACGGCAAATGTAGTTCCCATTTTTAAAAAAGGAGACAGAAAAGAGGCACTAAACTATAGACCTGTGTCATTGACGTGTATAGTATGCAAA
The DNA here is from genome assembly GCF_026875155.1 of Cherax quadricarinatus. Lineage (NCBI taxonomy): Eukaryota > Metazoa > Arthropoda > Malacostraca > Decapoda > Parastacidae > Cherax > Cherax quadricarinatus. The sequence goes on from NC_069485.1 coordinate 20,082,043, forward strand.
ATTATGGAGAAGATTATCAGAGGAGAGTGGTGGAGCACCTGGAACGGAACAGGAGTATAAATGCCAACCAGCACGGATTCACGGAAGGCAAATCCTGTGTCACAAACCTTCTGGAGTTTTATGATAAAATAACAGAAGTAAGACAAGAGAGAGAGGGGTGGGTTGATTGCATCTTCTTGGACTGCAAGAAGGCCTTTGACACAGTTCCTCACAAGAGATTAGTGCAGAAGCTAGAGCATCAGGCGCATATAACAGGAAGGGCACTGCAATGGATCAGAGAATACCTGACAGGGAGGCAACAACGAGTCATGGTACGTAATGATGTATCACAGTGGGCACCTGTGACGAACGGGGTCCCACAGGGGTCGGTCCTAGGATAAGTGCTATTTTTGGTATATGTGAACGACATGACGGAAGGGTTAGACTCAGAAGTGTCCCTGTTTGCAGATGATGTGAAGTTAATGAGGAGAATTAAATCTGATGAGGACCAGGCAGGACTTCAAAGAGACCTGGACAGACTGGACACCTGTCCAGCAAATGGCTTCTCGAATTTAATCCTGCCAAATGCAAAGTCATGAAGATGGGGAGGGCACAGAAGACCACAGACAGAGTATAGGCTAGGTGGCCAAAGACTGCAAACCTCACTCAAGGAGAAAGATCTTGGGGTGAGTATAACACCGAGCATGTCTCCGGAAGCACACATCAATCAGATAAACTGCTGCAGCATATGGGCGCCTTTGGCAAAACCTGAGAACAGCAATTCCGATACCTTAGTAAGGGAATCATTCAAGACACTGTACACCGTGTATGTCAGGCCCATACTGGAAATTATGCAGCAACTTTTTGGGAACCCGCACTTGAAAAACACTTTCAAAAAAAACTAAAAAGAAAGTACAAAGGTTTGCGCAAGGTTAGTTCCGAGCAAAGGGGAATTTCCTATGGGGAAAAGTTTAAAGGGAAACCCGGCCCTGACCCACACGGGAAAGGACAGGGGGGTTTCGGGGAGACATGTTTAAACGACATATAAAATACTGCGTGGAATAGACAAGTGGACAAAAAACAGGCTTTTCCCAGGGAGGGGACACAGAAACAAGAGGCCCAAAAATTGGAAGATGAAAACACAAATGGGGTCAAGAGATAGTAGAAAGTATTTCTTCTTCTTTGAGTTGTAAGGCAGTGGAATAGCCTAGAAAATGACGTAGTTGGGGGAGGGGGAACCCCTACAAAATTTTTAAAAACGAGGTTTGATAAAACCCATGGGAGCGGGGAGAAAAAGAGGGCCTATTACAACCGGGTTTAAAAGGGGGGGGCCAGGAGCTTTTTGGATCGACCCCTGCAAACCCCAAAAAGGTGAGAAAACCACACACACACACACACACACACCCACAGGGAGGGACAGCGAGCGCGCGGTCACGCCTTTCCCTGCTCCGGGAATATAAGTGTTTTTGAGGGCTACCCAAGGGGTTTTGCAAGGGGTTTCTTTAATTGTCTGGGTTAAATGAAAAAATCCTAGAATGATTTTTAATCTGCCTGACCCCCATAAGTGTGGGGAGAGCCACAATTTTGTAAGTGATCTAGAAAAAAAAAACGGGGGGGCGCAGAGTGGGCAGCAAGTTTAGGGGTAAGGCGCGTTGTCAAGTGCAACCCAAAAAAAGGTTTAAAAAAAGTGAAAAAAACATGTGCCAGTGAGAGAAATACAGGACTTTGGGACATTAATTTTCGAGAAGAAAATTTAGGTGGAAACAAAGCCAGGGGCCGTACTCGAGCGGATCTATGCCAGGACTTTACATCGAGCTGGACAATCACAGGGTGCCCAATTGCACTACAAAATACTGTATCCACCCATGAGTGGTTGTTTGGGTTTTGGGGTTCCCTGGGTTTCCCAAATTTAAACCCCCAAACTGAATGTGAATGGTCTAATTCTCTTTAACGATAAAAAAAATTTGGCACTCAAGTATTCAAAAAAGGGAAAAGCAATTGGGAATCCATTGAACAAAAGGGAGGGGGCAGGTCGGGATAGGCAACATTGTAAATAAAGGGGAGCGTAAGTTTTCAGGAGGGTTTGGGGGTTTAGGTCACAAGAGATTGTGGACCCCAAAAACGACCCAATGGAAACCCCCATTCACTCCAAAACACGCCCCCTACTTTTTTAGACACATTTAAAAACCCACACCCTAATTCCCACACATAATTTGACACATAATTAAAAACCACCCACACACACACCCACAAAAAACCACACAACACACAACACCACACTCAAAACACACACCACCAAACCAACCCCCCCCAAAACCTTTCCCTCCTCACCCAAACAACACACACAAGGGCAGACACTCATAGAAGCTTTAGACCCAAGTAGCAGTTTCCGCTTTTTATAACCAGAATTACTGGTATGTATTAACAGTTTTCCCCCCTCATACACAAAATACACACCACACACCTGTACTAGGACAAAATTGGTAACTAACTAGGCGAATCACACACACACACACACACACACAGAGACACACAACATATACACACACACATACACAAACCACACACACAGACCACACACACATACATACATACACACACACACACACACACACAAAACACACACACCCCACAACATACATTACACACACACACACACACATACACACACAAAAACACACACCACAACACACACACACACACACACACACACACACACACACACACACACACACACACACACACACCACCCCCTACCCCCCTAACCATCCCCCCTCACACACAGATACACACACAACACATACATATACACACACACACACACATAAAACCCACACACACACACACACACACACCCACAAAACCCACACAAAACACACACCACACACACACACCCCACCACCACCACCCCACCACTACCCCCCCTAACCATCCCTCCCCACACACAGATACACACAAGGGCAGAACACTCATAGAAGCTTTTAGACCCTAGTAGCAGTTTCCGCTTTAATAACCCAGAATTACTGGTATGTTTAACAGTATCTCCCCCTCATACACACATACACACATACACACACACACACCTGTACTAGGACAAAAGGTAACTAACTAGGCGAAGTACACACACACACACACACACACACCACATACACCACACACACACACACACACACACACACAACCACACACCACAATGACACATATACACACACACACACATATATACACACAACACACAAAAAACACACACATATATACACAACACATACAACAAACACACACACACAGACAATACTGGTCAGTCAGCAGGGTGGGTCACAAGGCTCCGAGAACTTTTAGTGGTTTAAGGCGGTGCAACAACTGGCTAGCAGTAATCAGTGGTAGTGACAACGTCATGTGAACAATCCTAACGAGTGATAACCAGAGTTATTAGTTAAAAAAAGTCGGAGGAAGCCTGGAAATCTTTAATATTTCAAAGGTTCAAACCAGTTAGTGGATAGTAGGTTTCTGTGTACACAGATCAAATATTTACAAAGATTTCAAAGTGAGTGTGGCAAGCGGGTGTTCAAGAATTTCGAGAGATTGGGATAACAAGTGAAATGTGGGGCACCATTACAGTGAGAGTGAAAAAAGTTTATAAGCAAAAGTAGAAAGGAAAAATATAATATATAAAAAGGGAAGGTGGCAGTTGGCTTGCTGAAACAGTGGACGTCACAAAGTTGTTGTGACATGTACATTTGAAGTGTATCACCGGAATGTGAAGTGTATTCCATATAAAGTGAAGTGTATTCTATCATAAGTGACATTGAGGGACGCGGGATGCATGAGCATATACGGTTATTAAGATCAACAGGTGAAGAATTTTCAAAATAGTGATAGAAGGCTACGTCATCAGCATCTGGCAATTGTCATCGCTCACTGCCAGCTTGCTTAAGTATCACTCACCTGTTGGGGTTGTTTTGTGGGTTCCTGAAATCCTGCCTGGGTCACTGTTAGATACTGGTCACTCACTCCTGAAGATATTACCAGAATTAGATGCGAAATAGCATAGATAAGGTGAAGATAGTGTTGACTAGCGAGGAGCAGCTAGCGAGGAGAAGCCTTGCGAGGGGAAGCCTAGTGAGGATGACGTCAGCCACTCCTAGAAGCTCAGACAAGCTAGTTTTTACAACCTAATTACTTTCTGTGTTTTATAAGTAGAAGTGATAAGTGCTAGAATCATGTTGGTAGTTTTAGAAATACGATATTACTACTGATATTAATAGCAGTATGAATACTTAGAAGTGGGGGCACACTACACACGACACACACACAAACACACACACACATACACACACACACACACACACACACACACACACACACACACACACCACACACATGCACACACACATTAAACACACCACACATGCACACACAATAAACACACCACACACACACACACACACACCCACACACACACACACACACACACACACACACCACACACACACCACAGGACACACACACACACATATACAGATTTCACACCTTCCTGTGGAAGTGATCCTCTAACCCTTCCTTCCCCCCCCGGCCTCCCTCTCCCCTCTCTTTTCCTCTCTCTCTCTCTCTCTCCTTCTCTCTCTCTCTCTCTCTCTCTCTCTTCTCTATATCCTCTCTTCCTCTTCCCTCTTCCTCTCTCTCTTCCTCTCTCTCTTCTCTCACTCTCTCTCTTCCTCTCTCTTCCTCTCTTCCCTTCCTTCCCTTTTCCCCCTCTCTCTCCCCCTCTCTCTCTTCCTCCCTTCTTTCTCTTCTCTTCCTATTCTCTCTCTCTCCCCTCTCTTCCCTTGTCACTCCCCCTTCTCTCTCTCACTTTCTCCCCCTTTTCCCCTCCTTTCTACCCTCCCCTTCTCTCTCTTTCTCTCTCTCTTACTCTTCTCCCCCTTTTTTCTTTTTCTCACTTTCTCTTTTAATAATAACAAAAAATGGTTGAGGACTGCGGAAACAGGGTCAGATGACAATGGTACTGGTAGGGAGGAATGGATGGAGGAGCAGTGGAAAAGGGATAGAGCCAAGAATGGGAGACAAAATTAGGAGAGCTTTCTGAAAAAAAATGGAGAAAGAAGCTCTCTGTGAAATGGGGGAAAAGAGGTTGGAGAAGGAGACGAAAGAATTGGGAGGCACAAGTCGAAACTGCAGTAGCCAGGGTTAAAGGTCCTAGAATTTGAGTAAACAGGCTGAAGAAAGTCTCAGGGGTAGTGACCAGAGCAGACACACCCATACGAAGCTGAGAGGCTGAACAGGAAGGAAGGAGATTGAAATATGCTAATGGTCCTATCAGCCTGCAAAAGAAGGGCAGGGAGAGTGGAAGGGAAGAGCAGATGGGTGCAGATGGAGCGGGAGATAAGTCGAATGCTGAGGCACACCATGCTACAAGAGCCACTGGAAAAATCAAGGGAGAATATGGCCATATACAGACAGGGAACCAGAGTCACAGTGGGAGAGGCAATGGTGAGGAGGAAAGGGCAAGAATCATGTTTATCCATGGGGCTTCGGGAGAGAGAGGAAAGGACACATGGAAGACGGCAGGAAGAAAGAAAGGGATTGAGGAAAATTCATCACGGAAAAAAGGGGGAGAAGGGTACATGGACGAGTTTGTAAATTTCGAGAATAGGGGGGTAGTTGAAGGGGAGTAAACCGACCGATCAGCTGATTCTCAGGACAGAACAGTGCGGAACAGGATCCTCCAGAAAAACACGGTTTGAGAAGCTCGGAAGAGTACAAGAAGGTGTTCCTAGACAGAGGGAGAATACAAAACAGAGAGACAGCAAACTGATGGGAGAGACAAAAAAGCGAAAGGGAGCTAGGAAAGGGAGACAAGGATTGGAACAGCAGAGGTCAGTCAGAGCAGAACAGAGCAGCAAGAGCAAGCACACACAACAAACCTATCTAGAAACCCCCACAACCTATCACACCATCCAAACACATACAATCAATACCCACAGCTTCCACCAACCCCAACCATAGAATCCCACAGTATGCCTACAGGTCTCCCACCCCCATAGGTCCCCAAAACCACAGTGTTGGAAGGAAACTGAAGGTATGGTACACAACGCTGATGGAATAACCCAAACAAGTGGGAGGAGTGGCATGGCACGAAGATATCAAAAGAGGCAATCACCAGACATCATAGCATCACAGCAACCAAACTTACAGGTATGATACAGATGCCATCTTCCCAACGGGGATATACCAGATCCTGAGGAAAAGAAGAAGGAAAAGGGGGGGGGAGGGAGTGCATTGCTGATCAAAACACCGTGATGGAATTTTGATGAGCTGGAGAGAGAGACACGGAGAAGAAAAGTGTTTGCATGCGGGAACACTTTCACTCTGGAGGTCCAAGGTGATAAATTGCAGTGTTGTATAACCCACCACCAGAACAGCAGGAGGCCAAGGCAAGAGTATGCCGAAGAGCAATAGAGCTGATGGTTGACCACACTGGCTGCAGTGGCCAGAAGAAGCTCATACATGTAGGGCAAAGTCCTGATCGATAGGGCGACTTTTAACCACAAGAGAGATCGAATGGCGAGAACTTGGAGCCACATGTGAGGCAAGATACATGGAGGGCTAAGATGATGGAGGTGGTCTGGAAAACTTCATGTAACCAACATGTAGGGACACTACAATGAGGAGAGAAAGGGAGGATGAACCAGCAAGAGGGACTTAGTATTCACGTTGGAGTAGTGCAGATATTGAGGACATCACATATGAAAGACCCCTTGGCCAGCGATCATGTGGTTTTGAGTTCGAATACACAGTAGAGCTACAAGTGGAGGGGAAGCAGGGAAAAGGCCAGGACGAATGAACCCAAACTAAGAAAGGGGACTACACAGGAATGAGGAACTTCCTGAATGAGGTTCAGTGGGACATAGAACTGGCAGGGAAACCAGTTATGAGATGATGGATATGTAGTTACACTGTGCAAGGAGGCTGAGGAGAGGTTTGTACCCAAGGGTTAACAGGGAATAATGAAAAAGCCAGGATGAGCCTATGGTTTCACTCATAGATGCAAGGGAGGCAAAATCCATGTGTGCTCGGGGAATGGAAGAAATATAGAAGGCAAAGGACCCAGGAGGAAAAAGGAGAGCCAGCTATAGAGCAGAAACGGAATATGCACAGATATGAAGGGACGGCCCAACGTCAATATGAAAAACGACATAGCAGCAAAAGCCAAAATCTGACCCAAAGCTTGTTATACAGCCACATCAGGAAGAAAAACAACTGTCAAAGACCCAGGTAATCAGGCTAAGGAAGAAGGAGGAGAGACAACAAGGAAATGACAAGTGGAGTATGTGAGGACTCAACAAGAGATTCAAAGAGTGTTCACAGAGGAGACAGAAGGGGTCCAGAAAGCCGGAGAGGTGGGGTACACCACCATTGTGCTGACACAGTACACAAAACCGAGGAAGAAGTGAAAGAGCTTCTGATTGTGAGCTAGATACCTCAAAGGCCAATCGGGGCCAGGATAAAATCTCTCCAGAGGTCCTGAGAGAGGGAGGCAGAGGAGCTAATGTGACCCTAACAGCAGTATTTCAGTACATCTATTCGAAACAGGGATATTGCCTGAGGAATGGAAGACAGCAATTGTCGGTACCAATCTTTAAAAAGGAGACAGACATGAAAGCACTAAACTAACAGACCAGTGTCACTGACATGTATAGCATGCAAAATCATGGAAATGATTTGTCAGGAGATAAAAGAATGGTGGAACATCTAGAAGGAATGATCTCATCACCAGCAGACAACATGGTTCAGAGACGGGAAATCCTGTGTCACAAACCTACTGGAGTTCTATGCGACATGGTGACAGCAGTAAGAGAAGAGAGAGAGGGGTGGGTGGGATTGCATTTTCTTCGACTGCAAAGAAGAAGGCGTTTGACATCAGTAACCACACAAGAGATTAGTGGCAAAAAATGGAGGACCAAGCAGAATAACAGGGAAGGCACTGCAATGGATAGGGAATACTTGTCAGGAAGACGCAGCGAGTAATGGTACGAGGCGAAGGTGTTCAGAGTGGGCACCTGTGGCCAGTGGGGTCCCACAGGGGTCAGTCCTAGGACCAGTGCTGTTTTGGTATTTGTGAACGACATGACGGAAGGAATAATTCCGGACGTGTCACTGTTTGCAGATGACGTGAGTTGATGAGAAGAGTTCATTCGATCGAAAAGACCAGGCAGATTACAAAGGGATCTGGACAGCTGCAGACCTGGTCCAGCAACTGGCTCCTGGAGTTCAATCCCACTAAGTGCCAAAGTCATGGGATTGGGTATGGCAAAGAAGAACGCCTCCACTGATGGAGTACAGTTAGGGGGTCAGAGATACAAAACCTCACTCAAGAAAAAAAGATCTTGGTGTTGAGATATAACACCAGGCACATCTCCTTCTGAGCACACATCATACAAATAACTGCTGCAGCATATGGTGCGCTGGCAAACATCAGAACAGCATTCGACATCTTAATAAGGAATTCGTTCAGGACCCTATACACCGTGTACGTTAGGCCCATATTGGGTATGCGGGGCCACCAGTTTGGAACCCACACCTAGCCAAGCATGTAAAGAAACTAGAGAAAGTGCCAAAAGGTTTGCAACAAGACTTAGTCCCCAGAGCTAAAGAGGTATGTCCTATGAGGAGAGGTTAAGGAACTCAACCTGACGACACTGGAGGACAGGAGAGAAAGGGGGGACATGATAACGACTTACAAAATACTGAGAGGGAATTGACAAGGTGGACAAAGGACAGGATGTTCCAGAGATTGGACACAGTAACAAGGGGACACAGTTGGAAGTTGAAGACACAGATGAATCAAAGGGATGTTAGGAAAGTATTTCTTCAGCCACAGAGTAGTCAGGAAGTGGAATAGTTTGGGGAGCGATGTAGTGGATGGGTAAGGATCCATAACATAGCTTTAAGCAGAGGTGCGATAAAGTCATGGTTCAGGGAGAGTGACCTAGTAGCGACCCAGTGAAGAGGCGGGGCCGGAAGCTTGGACTCGACCCTGCAAATGCTACTAGGTGCGAACTAGGTGAGTACACGCACACAGATAATACATTACACACATACACCACACACACACACACACACACACACACTACATACACACACACAATACACACCACACACTTACACTTACACACACACACCACACACACACACACACACACACACACACACACACACACACACACACTATAATATTGCTGGTCAACCCCGGGTTGGGGGCAGGTCAAAAAAAGTTGGGGGCACCAAGGACCCGAACTATACATTACAATGCACAAGCCACCCCCTTTCATAAAAAAAACCCACAGAAAATTCCACACAAAAATTCCCACACACACATGCACACACACACACAGACACACCACCCCCCCCAACCACACACACACACCAAAAACACACACACACACAACACACACACACACAACACCCCCACCACACACTAAAAGCTCAGCTACACACCCCCTCACCACCGACACTCACTACTTCCCCCTGATCCCTCCCCTCCCTCTTTTTCCACCCTCCCCCCCCCCTCACTCCTCTCCCACATAGCCACAGTTCCCCACTACCTCCCCCCCCACACACTGTGACATACACATAACCTAACATAAGAACTACTTGGGTTTTCCCCCACTCTGGGCAATCAGGAAAAAACAAAAGGGGTTGCCAGAGAACAACAAAAAAACCAAGGGGACAGGAGGGGGAAGCTCAAAGGAAGATTGGGCAGCAAGTCATATTGGGACATGAATGGAAAAGAAACTAGAAAAACTTAGCATGGAATGGAAAAGGATAGATATGGAAAGCAGGAAGTGGGAGGTGCATGTCAAAGCAGCGGCTAGATACAAAGTTTTAAAGAGGAACTAAAAAAATCTGAAACACCCCAAAAGAACTAAAGAATTTTTTGGGGTTTTGACAACAAGACTGCTACCTCAGCCAAAAAATAAGGGGACCCCAGGGGAAAAAAGGGGGACAACACATGGAGAAGCTCTATCAGAGGGGCTGTAGTAAAGAAGAGCTAAGCTTTATTTGGAGGGCCCTAAAAAAACAAAAACGAGCCCCGGGGGAAACCCAGAAGGGAAAATGACAGGCCACGACCCCCAAATACATTACCATGAAACTGAAGAAAGGGAAAACTGCAGTGGAGGGAAACCAAAATTTAAAAGAGGGGGTACATACGTAGCATGGGAGAATGAAAGGTGGGTCAGTCTTGGTATGGGCCCAGGAAGTTGAAGGGGAAACATAGAAGCAAGAAAAAAAGGGGGAAAAAAAAAAATTTAAAGCATCATGAAAGCAATAGGAGAGGACACAAGACCCAGCTGGAAAATTTTCGGAGAATAGGGGGGTTTTTAAAAAAAAAAAACCCTGCCTGAAAGTGACCTTCAGGCAGAAGCAACTCGGGCCCGGATCCCGCAGAGAAAGCACGATTAAAGGGGCAGCCGGTACAGGAAGGTGTATCCGACTGCGACGAACACAAAAAAAAACAGAAACTGAGAGAGATGGTACAAGGCGAAAGGAGGGAAAAAGAGGGATGGAGAAGACAGACAGGAATCCCAAAACCCCGAAGAAGATCAAATACACCCCCCTCAAAAACTTCCTATACAACCTCCCAACCGGGTTTAAAACCCCCATAAACCCAAAACACTCTAAATAAAGGGCCCCCAATGCCAAAAACCAATGCCCCCACCCACTACTTTAAAAAACTCCCCCCCAAACAGCAACAACGCAAAAGCCCCCTAACCAGGTCCCCCCATTTCCCCCAAAACCCCCAATTATACCCCCCAGACCACTCTTAGAAAAGAAGTGAAAGTGGGGTATAAAAAATGCAAAGGAATAACAAACTTTTTATGGGAGTGGCACGAAAGAATAAAGGGAGACACCCCCAAAACAAAATAGCCCTCACAAAAAACAAACTCCCCCAGAATAAAAGAATTCAATCTTTCCATCCGGATACAAATCCTCAGGAAAGGCAGAGGGGGGAAGGGGGGGAAGGAGGAGTTGCACGGCTCTTTAAAAAACCAGGGGGGTTTTGAGAAAAAGGAAGGAAGGGGGGGGCACGGCGAAAGGGACTACTTATGGGAAAAAAATCCATCGAGGGACAAAAGGGTGACAATTGCAGTAATGAACAACCCACCAAAAGAACTGCAGGACCCAAAAGAGAAGAATACGAAAAGACAACAGAGAAATTGGTGGGCCCCCTAGCCGAGGGGGCCCGGGAAAAAGCACAAAAGGGGGGGGAGCAAAGTTGCAAGTTATGGGTGATTTAAATCAAAAGGGAAATTGACTGTAAAAAACCTGAGCCCCATGGGGGGTCCCAAAATTTTGGAGAGCCAAGATGATGGAAATGGTACGGGAAAAACCTCATCCCATCAAAAAGCTAGAGACACTACCAAGAGAGAGGAAAAGGATGAACCAGAAAAGGCGGGAAATTTGGTTAATTCACCTTGAGTAGTTCGGCATCGGGGGATCAGTATGAAAGGTCCCGGGGACTATTTGATCGGGTTGTTCTATGCTTCGACTACATATTTTGAGCTCCAAGTGGAGAGAGACCGGGAATAGACGGGGAAAAAAACCAAACTAAAAAAAAGGGGGAACTACTCAGGCATGAGGAATTTTCCTTCAAAACATTCAGGGGGGGGAACGGAAGGAAAACCATTAAAAGAAATATGGACAAAGGGCAACAAAATCCAAGGGGCAGAAAAGGGTTTGTTTTCCCGGGGGAAACAGAAATAAGGGGAAGAACAAAAGGACCCTTGGTTTCCCCCAAAAGGGTGTAGGGAGGCAAAAACTAGGTTGTACAAGGGGAAGGAAAAAGGTACAGAAACAAAAAACTCAGGAAAAAAAAGAAACAGCCGAAGAGCCAGAAACGAAAAATGCACAGATAAGAAGGAAGGCTCGAGAAAATTTTGAAATAAAATAGCATAAAAGTAAAGACTGACCCGAAGCGGTTTGTACAGCCAATCGGGAGGAAAACAACAGTAAAGGGGGACCGGGTAATCAACGGGAAGGTAAAGGGGAATTCACAAGAAACAAACCAAGGGGTAGGGTCAGAGCTCAACACAAAAATTTAAAGGGGTTTTTTACGGGAAAACCCCGAAGGACTCCAGGAAATCAAAAATAGGGCAGCAAGGTTTGGTGGGGAAACCAAATACCTGGAGGAGGTGAAAACTGCTATGCAAAACTTTGAAAAACCCAAAGGCGGGGACCAACAACATCTCTCCTTTGGGCTCTTAAAAGGGAGCAGAATTTGTGGAGCCTTTAAACAAAAAACTTCAACACATCATTTGAAACGGGGCAACCCCTTTGGGGTTTTGGAAAAGGGCAAATTTTATCCCAATTTTTTAAAAAGGGGAGAGAAAATGAGGAAACTAAACTCCCGACCTGAAACCCTAAGGGTGTATAGTATCAGGGGCATGGAGAAGACCCATCGGGGGAGAAGTGGGGGGGGCACCGGGAAAAAGCAAGTGTATAATTGACAACCACAGGGTTTCAGGGAAGGAAAATCCGGTGTCAAAAAAACCTACCGAGTTTTATACAAGTGAAAAGAAGTAAGACAAAGGGGAAAAGGGGGGGGATCGACGCATATTTTTGGACACAAGGGGGGGCCTTCGAAAACACTTCCTTACAAAAATTTACTGCAAAAGCTAGAGGATCAGGCACACTTTCCCGGAAAGGCCCCTGCAATGGATAAAGAAAATACCTGACGGGTGGGAAAACAGTCAGGGTACCAACAGATGTCAGAGGGGGTGCTTTTGAACAAGGGGGGGTTCCTCGGGGGTCACCCTGGGCCCCCTGTTTCATTGGCCCAGTCTCCAGTTTTTCAGGGGTCATTCTTCAGGTTCAGTGTCGTCGTCCGGGGAGTCCAGCCCCCTGACGCTTGGGATTAGCGTGGAGGGTTTTAAAAAGAAATGGTTTTGCTTCTACAGTTTTTTAAAAGCTGGGGTTTGGGAATTTTGAAGGAGGGGTTTTGCTTCCCAGGAGGAATTAGGGGGCTGAAGGTCCACCTAAAATGGGCCGGGGGAAGAGTGTGAGGGGGTTTTGGAGATGGGGGGAATGGGGTTTCCCCCCCAAGCAGTGAGGTCATCTTTCTCTCACTGTGGGAGGCTTTTGTGGGGGGGTTAGCAAGGGCTCCCCAGCAGTGGGGGTCACCCAGCACCTGCTAAAAATGGCGAGTTTTTAAACAGAAATTGGGGGGCGCATCAGAGTAAGGAAATTTAAAAGGGTCCCAGATCTGAAGGTGGGAAATCGCTTCTCTGTTCTCCGGAAAGAATGTACTTCATGGCCAGTAAAGGGAAAGGGTTTACTACTCCCCCTGCTAATAAAGGGGTAAGCGCATTCTTGGGGTTGGGGGAATCTCAGGTAAGATTTTTTTGACCCGTGTTTTTTGAAATGGGAAAATTTAAAAAAAGGAGGATAGAGGTGCTTCCCTGGAGCTGGTTTTGGGGAAAATTGTCAACAACTGGATAAAAAAAAATCATGTCGGGAAAAGGGGAAAAAGGGCCCATTACTGTCTCATGTGGGGGAAATGATATTGGAAGGGTGGGAAAAGAAAAAGCTGTAGATAATACAGGAAAAACAATAGATTTAAATTAAGTCAAAGGGGAGGCCCCCCAAAACATATGTAGCATCTTCCCTAAAAGGGGGAGTGGGAAATAAATGGTTGTCTAGGGAAATTGGTGAAAATTCCCTGCTAGACAGATATTTGCAAGGAATCCCAACCCCTTTTTCTTTGACAACGGGAAAAATTTTTTATGGCAAAAAAGATATTAGGGCAAAGGGGATGGGGTTCATCCCCTCCTGGGGCAGGGGGGGTAGCACTTGCAACTCATTGAAAAGGCCTTTGGGTTAAATCCCTTTATGTTTTTAAAACCGAGGGAAGTTAGGGGTAGGGGTTTTGGGGAAACAAGCGGGTTTGAAAACCCCGGGGTTGGAAACATAATGTATAAAAGGAAATTCACATGAAGTTATAAATAAAGACAATAAACGGGTCACAAAAAAAGGGGGGGACAGCAGAGGGAACAAGGGCCCAGCCCCCTTTAAAGGGTTTACTTTTCTAAACGGGAGTTTAGAAATAAGATAATAGTTTAAGTTTAAAAATTGCAAGGCAGGAAACTTTAAATATTATTGCTAAACAGAGACCGGGCCCTAAATTTTAAAGATAGAGAGATGCCCTCTGAATGTCACATACAAGGCTAAAAATTATTCCAACTGACAGGGCCCAACAAAAGGGTTTGGGAGTGCAAAGAAAGCCCAGAGCCCAATTTTAAATTGTTGTTTTAGAAAGATTTTAAATTAAAAACGCCCAGCCACTGAACTTTTTTGGTTTTACAGTTTCCCTCGAGGGCCGAGAAAAACAATTTTTGGGGTGTGATTTACGGGCCCCAAATCTTAAATAGGGATTGCAAAAATTTCTAGGGGACAAAATTTTCCGAAAGGGCATCTACATAGAAAATGTTGTGCTAATGGGAGATTTCAACTAAACAGTTTGGGGACGGAGCAATTTGACAGAAATTTAGAGTCGGGGGGGACTTTTTTTAATACGATCCGGGATTGTTTTTTTAAAACAGTTTGTGACAGAGCCAACTAGGGAAATAACCTCCTTGATTTGGTTTTTGGGCCAGTGGGGAAAACCCCAAATTTAAAATAAAATTCTTGAGGTTAATGATGATTTGGGGAGAGTGATCACAAACCCACCCATTTTTAAAACATATCAGGGAAATTTCCCCAAAAAAAGGGCAATCAAGCCCTCCGTCCCTGACTTTCGCTTGGCGTTTTTTTTCATAGGACTGAAAAATTACTTAGGGGGGCTAAAACTGGAATGCCCTACTGGGGGTCAGGGGGTGGTGATTTTTTGCCAAATTAAAGTTTTCCAGGGAAATAGTTCAAGTTTGCTCAGCCCCAAATTATTTTCCAAATGGGAAAAACAAAATCAAACAAAAATGATCCTAAAGGGAAAGAACAAAAATTAAAAATCGGGTTTGGGCAAAAGAAAAGGCCCAAATTGGGCAAATCAAAAGGGGAAAGGGGGGCAATTAAAAATCATAATTTCATTAAAAAGAGAAAAAAAAAAGGGGAATTAGAAACAAATAGAGTTTAATGGGGTTTTAAATTTGCAAGAGAATCGAAGACAAACCCCAAAAGGTTTCCCTTTCGGGTATACAAAGTAAAAACCCAGGACAAAAAAGGGGGCCCCCCCCCACTCAAAAGTTCCCCCGGGTCAGCTCACTGCCCAGTGAAAAGGGAAATTTGTAAATTTTTAACACTACTTCCTCTCAGTTTTTAAAACAGGGGGATACCACGATATTCCATAATGATAAAATTATGTAAACCGGGACAAATAAAAAACGGTGCACTATTGGGGTCACAATTTACAGGGTCCTTAGTAAAAATAGATAAATTAAAACCTAACAAATCCCCAGGCCCTTGAAACTGTATGAAAAGGGTTCAAAAGGGAATGAAAGGGGATTTTAGCAAAACCTTTGCTAATTTTTTCAAAATATCAACAAACAAACGGGCATGGTGCCAGAAAAGTGGAAAAGGGCAAATGTGATACCTTTTTTTCAAAACGGGGTACAGTCCTTAGTTTTCGAACAAAAACCCAAATAACCCTTTAACCTCCATAGGGGAAAAATTTTTTGGGAATCAAAAATTTTGCCAGCTTTTTCGTAGCCACCTTGAAAAGCAAAAATTAAATTTCAACAATCTCACATGGTTTTAAAAAGGGGGCGTTCCTGCCTTACGAATTTTTTAAACTTTTTTCACAAAGGGGAAATTTGAGGAGGTAGATCAGGGAAAAGAATAGGATATGTTTATAGGGCCCTTCAGTAAAGCTTTTAAACGGGGGTCCCACATCAGAGACTTTTGGGGAAAAAATTAAAGCACAGGGAAAAGGAGGAAAATTTTTTCCGGGATAAAAGGCTTTGGGGGAAAAATAGGCCAGGATTTGCATAAAGGGGGAGAAATCAGAGGGGGAAGCGTCACGAGGGGTTTTTCCAAAGGGGCGGGGTTTTGGGGCCCCCCCTTCTTTTTCACAATCTACATAAACGACTAGAGAGGGCAAAAGGGCGACATCCCCAATTTTTGCCGATGAAAACCCAAAAAAGGCCGCCAAATTTCTTTCTGACGGGGCATTCAAAGCAAAATCCAGAAATTGAATAGACTGATGCAGGGGGTCGGAGAAGTGGCAGATCCCTTTTAAATTTAAAAGAAAAATTTCAAATTTCAAAATGTGGACGGGAACAAAACCCAAATCCCACAATAAACTAAAAAATTTTAATCTTAAATTACGGATTGCGAAAAAATTTGGGAGTTCTTTTTAAGCATAATCGAAACCAAAAAAACAGTGAAATAAGTGTTCGCATAAAGCAAATAAAACCCTTCCCTTCATATCAAGAACATAAATAATGGGATTTCCTCAGGTTTTCTTAAACCTATACATCCGGGTTAGGTTTTCATTTAATTATCCCGGGAAACAGTTTTGGTCACCGTTTTAACAGAAGGGGATAAAAATTTCCCCAAAAAAATTACAAAGGAGGTTTGACAAAGATGACCCCAGGGTACAAAAATTTTCCTATGAGGATAGACAAAGGGGCCCAAAACTGAAACTCTCTAAAAAGACGTAAAAATTAGGGGGAAAATGATTGGGGATTATAAGGGGAAAAGACGGGAAAAATAAAGGGGATGTAAATAGTGTGCTGAAAAAATCTACCAAAGACGGGGAACTCGCAGCAAGGGTTTTTTAAGGGGAAAAATTCAGATTCAGGAGGATATGGGGAAAGTACTGGTTTGGAATAAGTTTTTATGATGGAAAAAACTCCCAATTTACCTTTTAAGGGGCCAGAACTTTTGGAACTTTAAAAAAATGGGTTGGGAAATAAATAAAATTGGAGTAGTTTGTGGGGGGGTTTTAGTTGGCCCCGTGCTTTTGCTAACAGGTCGGTTCCCCGTTTTCCCCCTTAAGTCAATGTAACCGGGGGGGCCTGACTAGGTTGGGTGCATTGGTTTTAACCCGGGTTAGGGACTTGGACCTGCCTCGAAAGGGGCCCTGGGCCCCTTCTGCAGTGTTCCTTTTGTTCTTAGCTTTTTTCTTTTGTTTTAAAAAGAGAAGAATCAAATCGGGGTAGGATCAGGGAGGGCATCAAAGAAAACCCCGGACAGGCTACAAGCCAGGTCCAGCAACTGGGTCCTTGAATTTAAACCCCGCCCCAAAAGCAAAGTCATTAAGATTTGGGGAAAGGGAAAGGGAAAACCGCAGACACAAAATAGTTTAAAGGCCAAAAAAACTCAAACCTCCTCAAAGGGAAAAAAATCTAGGGGAGTATAAAAACCGACATATCTCCTGAGGGGCACATCCCAAACAAAAACTGCTGGGAGCATACGGGCCCTGCAAACCTACGGGTAGCGTTCCGAAAACCCTTTATTAAGGATTTGTTTAAGACTGTATACCATTTTTCGCGGCCAATACTGAGGTATACAGCACCAGTTTTGGGAATTTCCAAACCCAGTCCCAAACACGGGCCCAAAAATTAGAGAAAGTACAAAAAAATTTGCAACAAGACTAGTCCCAGAGCTACGGGGGGTTGTCCTACAAGAAAGGGTTTAGGAAAACGGCCTACGACACTGGGGGCCAGGAGGGGGCAGGGAAAACATGGGTAACGACAAAATAAAATACTGCGGGGAAAAGAAAAAGGTGGGCAAAGACAAAGGAAAGTTTTTCCCCAGGGAAAGGGCCAAAAGACACAAAAGGTCACAATTGGAAGTTAAAAACTCAGAATGAATCAAAGGGGGGTTTGGAATATTTTTTTTCATCCCTAGAGTAGCAGGCCGTGGGAATAGCCTAAAATGACGAGCGGAGGGGGGAACCTACCTTTGTTTTTTAAAGGGGAGGGAGTTAAAGCTCATGGCCCGGGGGGGGGGGGGGGGTTTTTTATCAGCGAAGAGGCGGGGCCGGAGCTGTTCCGAACCCCCCGCAACCACAAATAGGGGAGTACAAATAGTTAAAAAAAAACACAACCCCACACACACACCCCACACACCCGGGGAGGGCCATAAATTTTCTTTTAAGGAGAAATTTTTATAAACTCACTTTCCCGGTAGAGTGACCTAGTAGCGAACAGTGAAGAGGCGGGGGCCAAGGGGCTCGGCTCGATCCCGCAAACCCTTCCAAAATAGGTGAGTTTTAAAAATAGGTGGTAAAACACGTTTTAAAAAAAAACCAATGTGGGTTTGGGCCCCTTAAACCCTTTATTCCCCACCTTGCCCACCCCACCCACCCTTCAAACCCTTTTTTCCTATCTTTAAACCACTTCCCCTTCCTTCCCCATCTTAACAAAATTTTTGGGGGATGCAAGTCGTTTCACAAATGCATCTCCGCTACCTTTCTCAGGAAAAAAGGGAGTACTGAACAAACTTTGTTTAACTTTTTCCAAAAATGTGGAAAAATTCCACAAACTCATAAGCGAGTGAAAGTGAGTGACAATAGGAAAATGGTGTGACTGGGGAAAAAACCCCCACGATGGTTTTTGTGAACCCCTGTCGCAAAACCCCCCAGTGACCCCATTCTACTATCAAAACCAAAGATAACAGCCTCCCTGTCATACCAACCCCCCCAAGACCCGGCTACGATGAGTCAGGCAGTAATATTCACTTTCAATTTGCCTTATAAAAAAAACAAAGGGTTTTGGTTAATGTTTAAAGGGTGAATTTTTTCCCATTAAAAAACCCTTATTTGAGTTCGACCCAAAACCAACACGGTTTAAACCAATCACATTTAAAGGGGAAAAGGTTTTGGCATATATATTCTCCTTTATGGGAGAGTTTAAACCCAAATTATTCTATCTCTTCAGCCACAATTAAATGGGGTAGACTTATATGCCTTTGGGAGACTTATATGCTGGGGAGACCCTTAAAATGCCCGGGTAGACTTAATTTCTTTGGGAGAAATTATGTGTTGGGTTTGACTTATATGCTGGTAGACTTTAAAATCTGGGTAGACTTATATGCGGGGGACTTATATGCTGGGTAAAACTTTTGTTGGGTAACTTATATCTGGGGGAACCCAAAATGGGGTTGAAACTTAAATGCGGTTGACTTATTTCTGGTATACTTTTATGCGGGGAAACTTATGTGTTGGGGAGGGCTTATATGCGGTAACCCTTTTTGCTGGGTAGACTTATAAGGGTGGTAGACTTATATGCTGGTAAAACTTATGTGTTGGGGAACTTATACGGTTTGACTTTTAGCCCTTGGGAACTTAATTTTGGTAACTTATTTTGCTGGGTAGACTTTATGCTGGGAACTTATGTGTTGGTAACTTTTTATCTGGGTAGACTTATATCTGGTAACTTAAGCTGGGGAGACTTATATGCTGGGGAAACTTATGTTTTGGGTAGACTTATAAGCTGGGGAAACTTTTTATGCGGAGACTTATATCTGGGGAGACTTATTGCTGGGTAAAATTTTAAAGCTGGTTTGACTTATAGCCCGGGGAGACTTATATGCTGGGTAACTTAAAATGCTGGGAGACTTATATTTCTGGGAGACTTAAAAACTGGGGAAAACTTAATCTGGGTAACTTAATGCTGGGAGACTTATAGGGTGGGTTTGACTTTTATGCTGGGGAGACTTATATGCTGGGGAACCCTTTTAAAAGCTTGGTTTGACTTATATCCTTTGGGTTTGACTTATAGCTGGGGAGACTAAAATTCTGGGTAGACTTATATTTCTGGGAGACTTTTAAAAATGGTAAAATTAATTTTGGGTGACTTAATGCTGGGTAACTTAAAAAGCTGGGGAACTTTTAAAACTGTGAAAACCTTTTAAAGCGGGTAACTTATATCTGGTAAATATAATCTTTTAGACTTATATGCTGGGGAACTTATGGGGTTTGGGTAGACTTTTAAGCTGGGGAGACTTATATCTGGGGGAACCTTTTAGCTGGGGAGACTAAATTTCTGGGTAGATTATATGGGTGGGTAACTTAAAAATCTGGGGAACTTATATTTCTGGGTAGACTTTTTATATTTGGGGAATTTTCATGCTTGGGAAAACTTAATCGGGTTTTAAATTTTATGCGGGGAGACTTTTATGCTTGGTTTGACATATAAGCTGGGTAACTTTTGGTTTTTTGGGGAGGACTTTTTATGCTGGGTAGATTTTTATGCTGGAGAAATTAAGCTTGGGAAAACCTTTATATGCCCGGGGGGACCCTTTTATGCTGGGGAAAACTTTTTATGCGGGGTAGACTTATATGCTTGGTAGACTTAAATGGGTGGGGGAAAATTTTGGTTGGTAGATTTATATGCTGGGTTAAAAAAAAAACAAAATATGCTGGGGAACTTTTAAAAGCTTTTTTAGACTTATAAACTGGGGAAACTTATATGTGGGTAGACTTTTATGCTTTGGGAGACTTTATGCCGGGGAGACTTATATGCTTTGGGAAAAATTATATTCTGGGTAGAAATTATATGCTGGGGAGAAATTAAAATGCTGGGTAGGGCTTTATGCTGGGTAGACTTTTTAAAGCTGGGTTTGACTTAAAGTTTGGGGAGACTTAATGCGGGTAGACTTTTATCTGGGGAACTTTTTAAGCTGTGTAGACTTTTTGCGGGGAGACTTTTAAACTGGGGAGACTTAACTTGGGGGACTTTTTGCTGGGGAACTTTGTGTTTTGGGTAACTTATATCTGGTATACTTTTATGCTGGGGAAAACTTATATTTGGGTAGAAATTAAAATCTGTGTAAAATTATATTGGGGGAGACTTTAAAAGCGGGGAGACTTATATCTGGGGAGACTTAAAAATTTGGAGACTTACATGCTGGGTAGACCTTTTAGCTGGGTAGACCCTTTAGCTGGGAGACTTTTATTCTTTTGGGAGAAATTTTAAAAATGGGGAGACTTTTTGTGTTTTTGGGAAAAACTTATGTGCGGGGAGACTTATATGTTGGGGAGAAATTATATTTGGGGGGGAAACTTATATGCCCGGAAAAACTTATATCTTGGGGAGACTTTCATGCCGGGGAGGCTTATATCTGGGGGAAATTTTTAAAAGCCCGGGGAGATTATATGCGGGTAGAAATTAATGCTGGGTAAAATTATATGCTTTGGGAACTATAAGCTGGGGGAAACTTATAGGGTGGATAGACTTTATATACTGGGGGGGAAAATTTTATGCTATAAACTTATTTTGCCCGGGTAACCCATATTTCTGGGGAACTTATATTCTTAGTAACTTCTATCGGGTAATTTTTTCATGCGGGTAAAATTTACAAGCTGGGTAGACTTTAAAAAGGGGGACCAAAATCGGGAAAAGACTTATAATTTGGGAGACCCCATGTGCGGGGGAACCCTTTAAAAGCGGGGTAAAACGTAAACTCAAGTCATGGGCAATTTTATTTCAATAAAAGGGAAAAAAATCCCGGGTACTTGGGGATAAGTCAGGGGAAAGTGTATAATCAGGCAGTTATTTATAAGCAGGCCCCGGGGGATAAAATCCAACAGAAAAGGGGGTAAGTCAAAGGAAAAGTGGGGTAAGCCCATCCTTTAAAAAACATTAAAAATTGATTACAAATTACTCCAAAAAAAAAATTAATGTACTAAATACTTTTTTTCCTTCTCCCTTTAAAATTTAAACCCGTTAGTAAGCAATGTTGAGGTTTTGAGCAGCTGACCTCTGACCCACCATGAGACTCTCACAATTTGCCGAGTATTGTATTTCCACACGCTGCTGTCCCCAGTCTTACTGTCAATGCCCGCTTTTGTCCAGTCTGTGCCAGACTTTTAAATTAGTAAGCAATGTGTTAGGTGTGACAGCTGGGCCTTTTGACCCACCACTGATGACTCTCACAATGTCTTTCCCGAGTATTGTGAAATGCCCATAAAAAGCTGCTGTCTAGTCCGTACTGGGCCCGATGGGTGCTGTTCAACTGTGGGTGCCAAAAACTTAGCAGTTTTTAACAATGTTGGGGGTTTTGAGGGGCTGATCCTGACCCACCCCCTGATGACCCATCACAAATGGCCTTTCCAAAGTATTGTAGTGCCCACCCAGCTGTTCCCCCATCTTACTGTCAGAAACTGCTTTTTCCCGTCTGGCTGCCAGACTTCCCCGTTAGTAACCAATTTTGTAGGGGGTTTGAGCTTAGCCTCTACCCCCCACTGATGACTTTTCACAACGTCTTCCCGATATTTTTTAGTTTCCACACCTGCTTTCTCCCGTCGTCTGTCCCCAATTCTGCTGTGTCATCGTGTGCCGGGCTTACCAGTTAGGGAAGCAATTTTGTGAGAGTGGGAGCTGACCCTGAACCCCCCACTGATGACTATCACCAAAGGCTTGCCAAAAGTAATTGTGAGCCAAACGCTGCTGTCTCAGTCGTACTGTCAGATACCGCTGTGTCAGTCTGTGCTCACACCTTTTGCTCAGTCGGGGGTGCCGGAAAGCCCTTGGTCCCCGTCCCGTGAGCCCGACGCCGTTTTGTCAGTCGTAGGCCCAAACCCCCCTGTGGGCATCTTTTGGTACCAGACCCCCTGTCTCAGTCTCTATTGTCGATGCCCCCTGTGTCAGTCTGTGGGTACCAGACGCCGCGTTCAGTCTGTATCCAGAAAGCCACTGGGGTCCCCCCCCCCCTCTGTGCTGGGCCCGATGCAGCTGTTTCAGTCTGTGCTGCCCGACGCTCTGGTTACAGTCTGTGGTGAAACGCGTTGTTCAGTCTGTGGGGCCCGACGCCACTGTGGAGTCTGTGGTACGAGCGCCACTGTGTCAGTCGGGTGTCGCGCCACTGTTCTCGTAGTGCCAGACGCCGCGTGGATCTGTGCTGCCAACCCGCGTGTCACTGTCTGCCAACGCCGCTGCGTCAGTCGGGGTTGCGCCGGACCCGCGTGTCAGTCTGGGTCCAGACGCCGCTGGTCATCTGGTGCCAACCCGCTGTGTCATCTTCTCCAACGCTTTGTGTCAGTCTGTGGTGCCGACGCCACGGGAGTTTACCTGGTTTTTTAAACCGGGAGAATTTCCCGGGGGGTCAACGCCCCCGCGGCCCGGTCTGTGACCGGGCCTCCGGTGATCAGCCTGATCAACCAGGCTGTTGGCGGCTGCACGAAAACCAACGAAACGAGCCCAGCCCGGCGGGCGGGAACCGACTTTGGGGTGCTTGTCCAGTGCCGCTTGAAGACTGCCGGGGGTCTGTTGGAAATCCCCCTTATTTATGCGGGGGGCAGTTGAACTCCGGGCCCCTGACACTTATTGTATGGTCCTAACGTGCTATACCCCCTTTTTCATTGGGGGATTTTGCATCTTCCCAAAGTCTTTTGCTTTCGTATGAGTGATTTTCGTGTGCAAGTTCGGTACTACCCCCTAAAATTTTCCAGGTGTATATAATCATGTATCTCCCCTGCCTGGTTCCGGGGAATACATTTTAGGAACCTCAAGCCCTCCCATAATTAGGTGTTTTAATCTCCGTTACGCCCGGAAGGTTCTTGTATTTTTTTTCGGCCCAAAATTTAACCTTTCTTAAAAGGTGCTTTTTAGGGGCCCCAAAAATTCCAGCCTGATAGAACAATGACCTGAAGATGCACATGGGCGGGCCTCCCTAGTTTTAAAGGGTTCCTGTCATTTTTCTAGCAGATGCGATTGAACAATGTTTGGGCCTTGAAGGGGAGATCCTCCGACATGATCACTTTCCCCGTCTTTTACGTTGGTGTTTGCTCTATTTGTGGCCAGAATTGTTTTGTACTCTGATGGAATTTAATTTTTGTTTTACCTATCTGATAACTGAAATTTCTCTCGTGAATTCTATTTTTCTGCAGCCCACTGAAAGATTTGGGTTGATGTCCGCCGGAGCCTGGAAGTGCTGCAATGGAAGACACTGCCCCATGCAATTCGGGGTCTCTGCAAAGGAAACAGGGTCTGGGGCTGACACCTTGTCTATTCGGAATGAGGATGAGGAACAAGATGGGAGCGGTACGGGCCTTGGGGAACAAGCTTTTCACCTAGCTGCCTGGGATTTTTACTTTTTTTGACGACACTCTCTGTTTTTCTGTTAGTGGGGAAATTATAGATCCACGACCGTTTTTTCCTTTTTTTTTTTCCTTTAGCAGTTTTTTGTCTATTACGCCATGGTCACACTTGTCGAAGGCTTTTGCAAAATCTTTTAAATTTTAATCTGCATTTTTTTTTATCTTCTAGTGCATTTGGGACCTTGTGTAGTGATCCAAAGTTGAGATAGACGGAGCGACCTTTTTCAAAAACCCAGTTGCCCGGGGTTGTGTAACTGATGGGTTTTCTAAAAGGGGGTGTCTTGCTTCTAGGCCCTTTTTCAAAATTTTTATGATATGGGATTTTAGTGCTACAGTCTGTATTTTTGCTGTTCTTTACTGCCCCCTTTTGTGGAGTGGGGCATGTCTGTTGTTTTTTAGAAAACTGGGGACCCCCGTGTCCCCTGCCCCTCCCATAGGATGGAAAAGGCTCGTGATAGGGGCTTCTTGCAGTCGATGAACACGGAGTTCCATGAGTCCCCGGCCTGGGAAGTGCATGGGGATGTCATTTTTCGCCTGTTCGAAGTCATTTTGGGGTCAGGGTAACATCGGGTAGGGTTGTTTTTTTTTTTTTTTTTTTTTTTTTTAAAAAAAATTTTTTTTTTTTTTTTTTTTTTTTTTTTTTTTTTTTTTTTATTTTTACCATTTTTGCTTCTCTTTAAATTTTGTTTATAGGGGGCCCAATACTGGACGTTGTTCTCCCGACTTTGATTTGGCATAGGGAAAAAATACTTTGGGTTTCTTTTTTGATTTCATTTATGGGTTTTAGTTCTTTCCCCGGGGTTCCTGACTCCTTAAATTCCTTTAGCTTGAGTTCAATGCTTCCTATTTCTCTGACCAGTGTCTCCCTACCATTTCAATATTTGATCTTTTTGCCGTCGTTTCTTTTCCGTCGCCTGAAAGGGGCGCCTGCTCTTTTTATTTTACATCTACTCCTCCCCTTTTTCTTAAGGAATAACCTTGCATACGTCGGGGCCACCCAATTAATCTTTCTAGGCATCGTTGGGGTCTGTGTTGCTTAGTATATTTCGGAGCTTATATCGGTTTGGGCTTGGTTTACTTGTCCCCCTTTTTGTTTTGTTATGAAGTTGAATTTGGGTCTTTTGCCCCTCCTTTTATTTTTTCCTCACTGTGGGGGGCCTGTCTCCCAACACCCTTTTTCCTTTGAGGAAACCCCCTTGTGTTTTGCCCGGTGCTCCAAAGAATTTGGGCTGTTGGGGTCTGGGGTTTTTGCAGAAGGGTTGGCTTTTTTTGGCCCCAAGTTTTTTTTATTGAATTTGTTTGGGTGAAGCCCCCTTGGTGCCAAGGCCCTGGGGTTAAGTCTGTGGTACCACCCCGTGTTGTGTCTTGGTGCCAGAGGGCCCCTTTTAGTCGTGCTCCCAGAACCCGCTGTGTCAGCCTTGCTCCAACCCGCTGTGTCAGTCTGTGTCCCCCCCCCCCCCCCCCTGGTTTTGTCCAGTCTGTGGGGGCCAGCGGGCGGGTTTTAAGCTGGGGCCTGCGGTGGGCTGGGGTCCAACCCCCTTTGTGGTTTTGCCAAAACCCGCTGTGTCAGCCTGTGCTCCGGGAAGCCGCTGTGTCAGCCTGTGCGGGCCATGGGCCGGTTTTGGTCATTTTTGTGCTGCCAGTCCCCCGCTGTGCAGCCTGTGCTGCCAGGCCGCTGTGTCAGCCTGTGCGGGCCAAAACCCCGCTGTGTCGCCCTGGGGCTCCCAGAACCCGCTGTGTCGGCCTTTTGCTGCCAGTCCCGCGGCCCCCGCTGTGTTCCAGTGGGTCTGGCAGGGGGCCGTGGTTGTCAGTCTGGGGTTTTGCCAAAAGGCCGCTGTGTCGTCTGTGCTGCCAGAAGCCGCTGTGTCAGCCTTTGCTCCCAGGGGCCGCTTGTCAGTCTGTGCGGGCCAGAAGCCCTGGTCATTCTGTTTGCCAGGCCGCTGTGTCAGTCTGTTGCTCCCCAGTCCCCCGCGTTTCAGTCTGTGCCCCACGCCGCTGGTCAGTCTGTGCTGCCAAAAGCCCTGTGTCAGTCTTTTTCCAAACGCCCCCTGGCCCAGTCTTGCTGCCAGCCCCCGCTGTGCCCCATTCGTGTCCCGGGTGCCGCTGTGTCAGTCTTGCTCCCAAACCCGCCCTGTGTCATTCTTTTCTGCCAGGGGCTGGGGTCGTTTTTGCTGCCGGGCCCCGCTGTGTCAGTCTGTGCTGCCGGGCCCCGGGCTGTGTCAGTCTGTCTCCCAAAAACCCGCTGTGTCTGTCTGTTTCCCAGCCCCGCTGGGGTCCTTCCCTTTGCTGCCATGGGCCGCTGTGTCATTTCTGTGCTGCCAGCGCCGCGTGTCAGTCTGTGCGGGGGCCGGGGAAAAGGGGGGCTGGCCCGGGGTGGGGGGGGGGTCGTTGGGGGGTTGGTTGGATTTTTTTCTGAGGTATGTGTGGGGTGCGGTAGGGGGATCCCGCCAGTTGCCGCGGTGCAGTCTGTGTTTGCCAGACGCCGCTGTGTCATCTGTGCTGCCAGACGCCGCGGTGTCAGCCCTGTCTGCCAGACGCCGTGTGTCTTTTGGGTGCCGGGAACGCCGTTTTTGTCAGTCTAGGGTGTTTAGACCCCGCTGGGGTCAGTCTGTGCTGCCAGACGCCGCTGTGCAGTCTGTGCTGTCAGACCCGTGGTCGTCTGTGCTGCCAGACGCCGCTGTGTCAGTCGGCTGTCAAAAGGGCCGCTGTTTTAGTCTGTGTGCCAGACGCCGCTGTGTCAGTTTTGTGTGCCAGCCCGGCCGTGGTCAGTCGGGTGCTGTAAAACGGGCCGTGTTCAGTCTGTGCTCCCCAACCGCCGCTGTGTCATTTTGGTGGTCCCAAAAAAAAAACGCCCGCTTTGTCACTCTTTTGGTGCTAGACGCCGCTGGGGTCAGTCTGTGCTGCCAGACCCGTTTGGCAGTTTTGTGCTGTAAAGACGCCGCTGTGTCAGTCTGGCTGCCAGACGCCGCTGTGTCGCCCCTTTGTTTTCCCGTCCCCGCTGTGTCAGTCTGTGCTCCCAACGCCGCGGGTTTTCAGTCTGTGCTGCCAGACGCCCTGTTTTCAGTTGTGCTGCCAGAGGGCCGCTTTTGTCAGTCTGTGGGGCCAAGACGCCGCTTTTTTCGTCTGTGCTGCCGGGACGCCGCTGTGTCAGTCTGTGGTGCCAGACGCCGATGTGTCGTCTGTGGTCCCCAGACCCCCCCTGTGTCAGTTGGGGGGCCAGGGGGCCGCGGGTGCCCCAAAGGTTTTTTTTGGTTTTTTTGGGGCCAACGGCCGTGTGTAAGTCTGGGGTGCCAGACCCCCGCTTTTGTCTGTCTGGGGTGCCGGGGAACGCCCTGTGCAGTCTGTCCCTGCCAGACGCCGCTGTGTAGCCCTGTGCTGCCAGACGCCGCTGTGTCAGTCTGTCCCTGCCAGACGCCGCTGTGTCGGGTTTTTGTGTCCCAGACGCCGCGGGTGTCGTCTGTGCGCCGGGACGCCGCTGTGTCGTCTGTGGTCCCCAACGCCGTTTGTGTCAGTCTGGGGCTGCCACACGCCCGCTGTGTCATTCTGTGCGCCAGACGCTGCTGTGCAGTCTGTGCTGCCAAACGCCCTGTGTCGGGTCTTTGGGGGGGGTTTCCCCGTCTTTTCATGAAAAAAAAAATTGTTTGTGTTAAATTTTAAAAAAAAGTATCTCATTAAATTTTTTAAAAATGTCTAATTATTGGGAAAACCCAAAAAATTTTAAATTTCAAATAAAGGGGAAAAAACCCCAAAAAATGACTGTTCTAAAGCTCATTTTTAAATTTTTCCAAGTGAAACAGATTTAAATTTTAGGTAGTATTGTGATACAGGTTTGGGGGGGAAAAGAAAACACGGCAGTTTACACCCAGAGTTCTTTTAAGGGAACACTGTTCAACACTGATTTTAATAATGAATGTTTCTAAAAAAAATCAAAAAATTTAATTGACAGATCTTTTAAAAATTTATCAGTATTACATTTGACAAATCGGGGAAAAGACAAACATTTCTAAAACACACACCCCACCCCACACACACACACACACACCAACAACACACACCACAAAAACACCACACCCCACACCACCACACGGGGAAAGGCCTAAAATTTGGTCGGGAATATTTTGGCGGGAAGACAGCAGCGAGTCATGGTACATGGCGAGGTGTCAGGTGGGCACCTGTGCCGCGGGGGGGGTCCCGCAGGGGTCATCCTAGGCCAGTGTGTTTTTTTGGTTTTTGGGTGAACGAAAAGAGGGAAGGGAAAAAGACTCTGGGTGTCCCTTTTTTGCAAAATGACGTGAAGTTGTTGAAAGGGTTACCTCGATCGAAGACCAGGCAGAATACAAAGGGATCTGGAAAGGCTGCAGCCGGGGTCCAGCAATTGGCTCCTGGATTTTAAATTTCCCCCCCCAAAGTGCAAAGTCATGAAGATTGGGGAAGGGCAAAAAAGGCCGCAGAGGGATTTAAAAGTCTAGGGGGTCGAGACTAAAAAACCTCACTAAAGGGAAAAAAGGGAATCTTGGGGTGAGTTTTAACACCGGGGGCACTTCCCTGAAGGAACATCAAACCCAAAATTAACTGCGGGCACATATGGGCCTAGAAAACCTCAGAACAGCATTCCGACATCTTAAAAAGGAAAATCGTTCGGGACCGGGAACCCGTATACGTTAGGGCCCATATTGGGTATGCGGCCCCTTTTTGGAACCCACACCTAGCCAACACGTAAAAAAAAAACAAAGAGTAATGCAAAGGGTTTTTGAAACAAAAACTAGTCCCAAAGCTAAGAGGTAGGGTCCAAAGGGAGGAGGGGTTTAAAGGGGAAATAAACCCTGACGAAAACTGGGGGAAGGAGGATAGGGGGGAAAATAAATAACGACATACAAAATATGAGAGGAATTGACAAGGTGGAAAAAAGGACGGGATGTTCCAGAGATTGGACACAGTAACAAGGGGACACAGTTGGAAGCTAAAGAAACAGATGAATCACAGGGATTTTAAAGGAAGTATTTTTCACCCCACGAGTAGTCATAAGTGGAATAGGGGGGGAAATGATGTAGTGGAGGCGGGAAATCCATACATAGCTTTAAGCAGAGGTAGGGATAAAGCTCAGGGGCTCAGGGAGAGTACCTAGTAGGTCAGTGAAAGGGGGGGCCAGGAGCTCGGACTCAAAACCCCCGAACCCCCAAACTAGGTGAGTACAACTAGGTGAGTACATACAAAATATATATTTATATATATAAAAAAAAAATTTATTTATATATATATATAAATAAAAAAAATTTTTTATATATATATTATATTTTTATAATATTTTTTTACCCATACCACCTCTTTGCGGGAAATGGGGACCCTCAGCCTCAGGGGAAGACAAAAAACGTGCCTCATTAAAAACTCAAGGTTCTCCCAGAGCGGGTAGGGAATATTTTTTCTCTTACCCCCCCTGTATATTTAATATTCTTTTGTGAACATTTATTGATAAACAGTTTTAACATTGGCAGAAAAACCCCAAAATAAATACAAGGGTTAAAATTATATTAAAGATCGGGAATTTCCTCCGCCCCTCCAAAGCCGGACGCGACCCAAGTATGCAGAAAAGCTTTTCCCCTCAGGAGGGCTTTGCTGAAATGCGGGAAACTTAAAAGGGTGGTGCCCTTGGGTCCCGGGTGGTGCCCGGGGAGTCTGAAACCCAATTTTTTGGGGAAATGTGTGGCTTTTTTTTTCCCCATGATCCCAAGGCCCTCTGCCCCCAAATTGGGACAAATTGATACTGTTTGGTTTATGCCCTTTCTTGCTGATCTTGTACTCCTCCCTGTGGTCCCCAGCTCCTCCCTGTCCCCCAACACTGTGATGGTTGTAGGTGTCAGCTAGTGTAACAAACGGGGGTTTTAGCCCCCATGGAGGGTGACCCCATGGGGGGGGTTTGCCGGGGGTTGGGGGAATTTTGGTGTAGTGATGGGGCTCCCTCCTGGGCGGGCCCTTTTCCCAGCTGAGAGGGGTTTCTCTTTATGATGCCCAATAAACTCTTTGTGTTTTGCATGCCACCCCATTGGTTTTGGAACAGTTAAAGGCCAGTGGGACTGTATTGGTCTGCTTGCGCTTCACAGAAAATTTACACATATTTCGTGTAAATTTTGGGGCGCAAGGCACAGAGCCACTAAAAAAAAAAAATTACGGGGGGTTTTAAAAGGGGTGGGCCCGGGGCCCCCTTTGGATATGGAAAGTTTGGTGGAAGTCCCCCGAGGATAGGGTGTCCACCCTGGAGTTCGGGCAGTCCCCCCTATCTGATTTTGCACCCCTAAAGGCATGTTGGCAAACCCTTTTTCCCAGGGGGTGGGGCCCTTCCCAGCTTGCTTTTGGGGAGCCATTTCGGGCACTAGGGTTTGGTGCTGGAGCAGCGGTCCCCAATTCAGTGAGGCCCCGGGGTGTAGCTAGGGCCCCAGTATTCCTGCTAATCACTGAGGTTTCGGGAATTTTTTCTCATCAACTCTTTTAAATGCTATGGAAGAGGATAGGAAAGCGGGTTTAGTAAAAATTTTTGGGAGGATCTGCGTACTCCCCCCCCCCAAAGCCTGCCCGGAAATTTTTAAGGGCTTGAACCACTGTCCATCTTAAAGGGAAAGATTAAGTACACTCTCTGGGCAAGGTCTTTAGGGAGTAAATTTTCCCTTTGGGTTTTTTTGGGACTGTAAAGGGCTGGGGACATCTCAAAAAAGTGGGAAATTTTTTTTGATTAAACCCAGGAAACCTGGTGGGGTAGGTAGAAGGCATCATGTGGCCCAATGTCTTTCATCCTTTTCCCCATCGCCCGGGGGTCTGAGTTTTTTTTTTTGGGATCAGATCAAAGGCATTGGACCCAAGGGAAGCACCTAGGGAGTGTTTTTGGCGGGAAATCAATGGCTCGTGCTCCTGGTAAACGGCGCTTAATTCTGGATCATTTGTTGATTGGTAAAAACTATTTCACTTTGGTGGGGTTTTTAAAAAAAGGCCCCCCGGCTTTCCCCCATGTTTTTTTTTTTTGGGCTGATGCCCTTTCTAGGACATCGAAACCAAGTTTATTTACTGCTGGGAGTCCCTTCCGTGATTTCCCTTTGTTGACCAAACAAAATAAAAAAGGGGGCCCCCTTCACATGATTTCCAATTTCATGGCCCCGAAAAAAATATTTTGGGAAAGTCACGCAAATCCACGTTTATGGAGGGAAAAAGGGGAAGGGAATTTTCTGTGAACTCTTGGAGAGCACATCCCTTCTGACTGATTTGAAAGCTTTGGAAAGTAAAATTTTGCCAAAGGCTTTTTCTTTGGACTTTTTTTTTGTATAAAATCGTGCTGGGGGGCCCAGCTGTTTCACACCCCCTGTTAACGCCGAAACCGAGCTGGGGTTGGTTTCAGAAATTGCGGGCCGCCTCTTAAATTCACCCTTCTTTTGCAGCCCTTGACGATTTGGCACAAAAGGGCTTTTACCCACTGTAATGGTGCTGATTCCGCCATTTTTTTTTCCGGAGGGCACACAATGAGGCCCCATAAAAAAGGGGTCTGATGGCCTCTGGGAAAACTCCCACCCGGGCGCAGGGGGGAAAAAATTTGGTGAGTTAGACAGCGGGCCTCTCTGAAACCTCCCAAGTGCTGGATTGTGTATTTGTTTTAAGTTTTTTGGGGCCCAAAACCCGGTAAACCTCCTGCTGAGCCCTCTGGAAATGACATACCAGCTTTATACACATCAGCATCCTTTTTGGTTTAAATGTTCTTCCCCTGCTTCAAAAGTTTAGGGAGGTCAATTTTTGGTACTGGGAGCCCCGGGTGGATGCTTTTCCTTTAGACTTGCCCCCGTTCTGACGTCCTTTTGGGGGCGATTTTTTTTTTTTTTTTTTACCTCACTGGGTTTTTAAGCCCCCGAGCTCCAACAGTATTAAACCCCCTTTATTTTTTTGGCTTTAAATTTTGGGGTCCTGAATTTTTTTAAGGGGTCGGGGGTCCGCTTTAATTTTTTCATTAATTTATAATTTTTAAAAATTTTTTTAAATTTGCCCCCCAAAGAAAACTTAAAAAACTTACCTAAACCCTTTTTATAACCAAAAACAATTTTTTTTAGCCTAACCTAACTTAAAAATATTTTTGAAATTTTTTTACAAATAATTTAATACTAAACCCAAAAACAGTGAAAAAAATTTTTTTTCCTTTGGTTTAAAAATGATTTTGGGGAAATTATTGCTTTAAAAAATTTTTGTTGTCCTATATGGGAAGATCAGCGTTGCTATTTAAGGGGAAGATCGCAAGTTCCCGCCCATTCGGGGAAAGGCCTTAAAATATATAATTTTTTATATATATTATATAAAATTATATATATATTTTCCCATAATTTATATAAATATAGATTATATATATATATTAATTTTGTGTGTTTTGGGGGGTGGGGTTTTGTCTGTGTCTGTGTATATTTATATTATACGAAAGCTGTATCCATAAAGTCTAGACCCTCTCCAGAGAATACTAGAAAGTCAATTTTTCGAACCCCCCCCTCGCTCTAGCCAAAAGTTTTTGGCTTTGTAATAGTTTGTTAGAACATAACTGACCAGGGATCTTTGACTTGAGTGAAATTTTTAAAAGTATTTTGTGGGCTAAAACTAGATAATTTATAAAACCAACCCCAAAAAAATGTGGGATCTTTAATTTTTGTCTAGGTGGACAAAATCCGTTCATTTTGTTTGTTTTAAATTTTGGAATTTGCCTTACACCCTTTTATTTTTTAAAAACAATTTTAAATTGTAAATAATCAATAAGGGGCTGAGGAAACATTTTTTTGTCGTATAAATTTTAAGTACCACTGGTACTTTTGAAAATGATGAGATATACCAGAAAAAAGAATAATACAAATTTTTAAAAAGTTATGTGAGAAAGTTTTTTTGTGCTAAAAGGGTCCCTTTTTGTCCTCATTTGGGCAAAACTGAACTTAGTTTTTAAACAAATGACTGGGCAAAATAGTACAAACATCTATCTTCTCGCCTTTAAGACAATCAAATTTTTAAATTTGCTTGAAAAGTTTAAAATTTAACCATTCGCCAAATAAAAAATAAATTTACTAAAACAGGCAGCCAGCTCAGGGCAAAATTTTTTTTTTTTAATCCAAAAAAAAAAGTTTTAAGCCACAAGGGCTGTTTCAGCCACAGCATCAGGGGGAAAAAAGGAGAAAAAAATAACAACCATAATTAGAGACCATCAGCGAATCCTACATAAAAGGCATAAAAAACTAAATCTATGTTTAGCTTTAATTAAAACCTCCAATACGACAGGTGTGTAAAAAAGCCAAATCAAAGGAAGGGGCCCCAAACTTGGGACCAACGTTGAACAAAGTGTCTCCCTGACACACAAACCCCTTCAAAACTTCAAAAAAAAAATAAGTCTAAAAAAATGCTTGTAAACAGAGTTACAAAAGAGAAACAAGAAAATATGTTTCGGCCCTCCCAAAGAAATCTTTCTTTCCCAAAAACCCGAGTTTAAAAAAACACAAAAAAAACAGCCGAGAGGGCGAGAGACAAGGGGAAAATGGTTCTAGGACAAGAAAACAGTTTAAAAAAGAGTCAGGTAGGGATGGAAACTCCAACCTCAGGTACAATCACGGGACTAGATAGTGCTTTCCCAGCGACGCTGGGGCTGGAAATAGCAATCCGGGAAATGGTAGATTAGCAAGGCGTTTAAAGAAAGTAAAAACAGCCAGTCACAACTCTCCAACAGCGCCCAAGTCATAATTAGTAAAATAAGTCAAAATTAAAAGTAAAGAAAAAAAAATTTCCATTTTATCTATTTTTTAAAATATTTTGTTAAAAAAAATTTTTTTGAAGATAATTTAAAAGTCGTGCCGAAAAGGTTAAAAGTTATCAATTACAAGAACTCATTTAAAATTAAGTCCTTATGGGTTTTAAAAGCTTTAAAAATTAAAAATTTTTTTTCCCTATGTAAAAATTTAAAATTTTTTTTTTTCCAAAAGAACCCCTTTGAAAAATTACTTAACCTTATTTTAAAAAACTCAAATTAATTTAACCCAATCCAACAAAATATTTTTTAGATAAGTTTACAAAAAAAATTTAAAAACAAACAAACACTTTTAAAAAATATTTTTTTTAGTTAGGTTTAGAAAAGTTTTTTTTTTCCCCCAAAATTTTTTTAAAACACAAATTTTTTGTTTTTTCCCTTTTTCCCCGGGGAAAAATCGTTGGGTAAATTTTTTTCTTTAAAAACGCAAATTTTTCCTATTCGGCACGAAAAATATACATTAATAAAATATAATATAATAGGGTTTCCCTTGGGGATCTATATTTTTTGTTTATATCATGCCAAAAATGGGGTTTTAAACATCCAGTTCCCGGGCCCGTTTGAGAAGGGTTCACTTTTCAAAATAAGCCCTTTAAATTTAGAAAAATGATAAGTCAAAAAGGGAAAGAAATCACACTCCCAGAATGTCTGTCCCCCATAAAAAAATGGTTGATTTTCCTCATTAAAGTAGATGGGGAAACTTTTTTGGGCCCATGTTATGTTGCCTGGTTTGGGGCATTCACCTAATTGTGGTTGCAGGGGTCGATTCACAGCTCATGGCCCCCGCCCCTTAGTCCTTTGGTTGAGGGTGGCTGGATGCTGGTAGGAGCCTGATTGATGGGGCTTACCTCAGAAGGGGGCGAGGGGACAGGGGTACCAGGGTACGGTTTTCTTTGGTGAAAGTTGTTCACTGGGCTTTAAATTTGAATTCCCCTTTTTTCCTTTCTTCCAAAACCCGTCCTTTCCCCGAGCCCCTCCCCCTAGTAAACAAGGGATTTTTTGTCCCAAATTTCCCCTATCACCTTAAAAGCCTGACTCTCCATATTATCTACCCAATGTTCCCGTTTATTTTATAACCCTAACCCCAAAACCCCGCAAAATTACGTTTTAGGTGGGAAAAAACAACCCTCATCAGTCTCTGGAACAAAAGTCCCGAACTTAGCGACAGATCCCCTCTTTAAAAACAAAAACCACCCTCCATTCCTCCCCTTTTAACAACAAAAATTGTAATTTCTGTTGGGAGAATTTCCGACAAAATGTAAAGTAAAAAAGGGCCAAGGGGCAAATTTTTTTGGGCAATTTTTTTGTGGGAAAAAATTTTTGCTCTTTCCCGGGCGAAAAATTGATAAAGCTTTGGAAGAGAAACGTTGCCACAATTTTAAATTTTCAAAATAGTTGATTGTGTTCTTTTTCTTTTTTTAAAAAATAAAATTTTTTTCCTTCCCCAATTTAAAAATGACCCCTTTTTTTCCCCCCCCTTTTTCCCATGCCTTTCAAAAACCCTTTCCCCTACCTCTGTCAACAAAAATCCCATCCCTTTCCCAACTTTAGCTACAGTTTTTTAAAATCGTTTTTCCTTTTTTAAATTAAATAACCTTTTTAAAACAGTAACCTGTTTTTAAACTTAAACTTCAGCACAATTTTTATTAAACCCTCAAACCCCAGCCCACCAATAAAACACTGACAAATGTTGTTTCCTCTGCTTTGGGCTCAATCTTTTTATAATTTTGTTGCATGTTAAAATTTTAAATTTTCCCTTTTTTCCCTTTAAAATTTTGTTGTTGATATCTTCATTAATAGTAAAAATAAAGATATTTTGTTCGTAAAATTTTTATCTGCCCCTTTATTGTAAAAATATGTTTTTTAGGTAGGGTGTTTATTTTTTAAATTATAGGCCAAAATCACTGTGAGAAACTGCCTTGCTAAAATGTTTTTAGTTTGCTAGGGGTCTGGGGGGTTCCTTGCACCCTTAATGAAATATGGGTGTGTCCCCGTGATGAATTATTTTTAAAAGGGTTTTAGGCGGGAGGGCCCCAAGTCTGGGCCTGGCCTCCATACAAAAACCCCGGGGTACTCTATCCCTCCTCTTGTGTTCGTTCTGACTCAGGTTTCGTTTGGGGGGGCTGAAAACAGTCTTTTGGTGTTTTTTTGGTTTTATAGTTATTTCCCGACTTAAAGGGAATTTTAAGTTAAAAAGGTTGCATGTTTTTTTGGATACTCTAGTTTTCCAAGTCTTAAACTAAGTCCCTTTCCCTTTTATTTTAGGTTCAGTTAAACTAAGGGACAACTTCGGTCAGGAATCGTAAATTTTGCTGGAATCTGTTTTTAGTACTGGGGGGAAATTT
Organism: Cherax quadricarinatus; assembly: GCF_026875155.1. Lineage (NCBI taxonomy): Eukaryota > Metazoa > Arthropoda > Malacostraca > Decapoda > Parastacidae > Cherax > Cherax quadricarinatus. Next base: position 20,118,206 of record NC_069485.1, read on the forward strand.
TTTCAACCCCAGAAAGATCTGTTTTGTGGTTTCCCGGTACGGTCGGAACGTTATTACTCGTCTTGTCTCACATTGATAACCCCTTTTTAAATTTGCCCGAGATTTCTTCTATGTCTTTAATTTAACAAAAGACTTCTGAAATTTAAAAGGGTAATTTTGTTTAAGAGTTAATAATCTATATATAGTCTTTGACTTTATCTAAAACCCTGGCTTGAAACGCTGAAGGGTCTCGCTTCACAAAAAAGATTGTCTGCGTTTTGATTTCCCCGCGAGGGTAGAAACATTGAGGGTGGTTTTTTTAAAAACCGGGTTTTCTTTTGTTCACTCATCAGTTAAAAAAAGGGACCCGGGAGTTAGTCGCCTGGTTTTGGGTTTTCCCTCCTGGGGCAAGGACCTAATTTGCCCGAAATGCTCTGCATAACAAAAAGGTTTTTGTATGTAGTAAGTCCCTTGTTTTAAACTGTGGTCCCGTTTTTCCACCCTACATGTACTTGTTGGGAAAAAAATTATTTTTTTATTATTATTTTTATTTTTTTTTAATTTTTTTTATTTATTATTATTATTATTATTATTATTATCATTTAATTATTAATTTTTATTTTTATTAAACATTATTATTTTCATCTGCCTTATTTTAGACGATAGCTTCACTTGATGCATTTCGGAACTTTCATGTAAATATATTATTAAGTCACATGTGTGAGTAAAACATTGTTCAGAAACATTTAAGAGTTAAGTCGCTTTTCGACTGTTTTCTGTATTAAGGAATCTTTATGTATTACATTACAAGTGAGAGATCTTTATATCATCAAATAAATTTTTTTTGGGGGAATTTTTTTTGTATTAATGATTATTAAAATTTTTTTTTGTTGGACGTTGTCTCCCGATTGTAATTATAATTATAATTTTTAAAAATAATCCCCCAAAAAAAAAATGGAAACTGTGACCCCAAAGGGCAACTAGACCACGTTTGTTCTTTTATCTTGTTATAGAGAAAGGCAAAACAAGCCCTTTGACCCGGCCCCCATGATAACAGACACTAAAAAAGGGCTTAGACATGTCCCCCCCCCCGAGAAAAAGCACTAAAACAGCCCCCCGACATGTCCCCCGGGGAAAAACAGACACTAAAAAAAGAAATTAGACATGGGCCCCCGACGTAAAAAGCACTAAAAAAGACTTAGACATGACCCTTGACGTAAAAAAGGGCTCTTAAAAAAAAAATCCTAGACATGTCCCCTGACGTAAAAACACTAAAAAAGACTTAGACATTTCCCCTGACGGAACAGACACTAAAACAGGGCTTAGACAAAAACCCCCGACGTAAAAAAAACACTAAAAAAAGACTTAGACCCCTGTCCCCTGACGTGACGAAACTAAAAAAAGTCCTAGACATGTCTCCTGACGTAACAAGACAAAATTTTAAAAATTCCCAGGGCATGTCCCCTTTAAAGTTTAAAAGACCCCAAAAACAGACTTAGACATAGCCCCTTTACGTTTAAAAAAACACTAAAAAAAGACTTAGAAAATTCCCCTGACGTAAACCCGACCCAAAACAGTCCCAGACATGGGCCCGACTAACAGAAACTAAAAAACAGTCCAGACATGTTTTTCCCACTAACAACACCCCCCCACGTCCCACACATGTCCCCCGACGTAACGAACCTAACACAGTCCTAGACATTTCCCCCGACGTAAAAACACACTTAAAAAAAACTTTGACATGTCCCCTGAACCCTAACAACACTAGAGCAGTCCTAGACATGTTTCCCCCGAATAACAGACACTAAAACAACTTAGGGCATGGGGCCCTGAGTAACGACACTAAAAAAAGACTTAGACATGACCACTGACGTAACAGACAAAAAAACGCTTAGAAAAGTCCCCTGACGTAACAACACTAAAACCTAAATTAGACTTTTCCCCCGAAAGTAACAACAATAAAACAGACTTAGACATGGCCCCTGACGTAAAAAGACACTAAAACCCGACCAAAACATGGGAAAACCCCCGACATAACAGACACAAAAAAAAAAAACTTGCATGGCCCCTGACGGGAACAGGAAAACTAAAACAGGCTTAAACATGTCCCCTGACGTTAAAAGACACTAAAAAAAAAGTCCTAGACCCTTTTCCCCCCGAGTAAAAGAAAACTAAAAAAAACTAAGACAAAGTCCCCTTTAAAATAACAACACTAAAACAGGGCTTAGACATGGGCCCCCCACGTAACAGGGCACAAACAGACTTAGACTTTGGGCCCCCGACGTAACAGACCTTAAAAAAAGACTTAACCCTGGCCCCCTGAGTAACGGGGCATAAAACAGGGGCCCAGAAAATATCCCCCGATGAAAAAAAGACCAAACAGTCTTAGAAATGCCCCCTGTTTTAAGAGGGCCCCAACACGTCCTTTGACTGTCCCCGAGTAAAAGGGGCACTAAAACAGACTTAGGGCCCTGTCCCCCGATTAAAAAGAAAACTAAAACAGTCCTAGACATGTCCCCCGATGTAACAAAACACTAAAAAAGGGCTAAGACAAGTCCCCTGAAGTAACGAAAATAAAAAAAGACTTTGACATGTCCCCTGACGTAAAAAGGGCACTATTAAAAGACTTAGACATTTTTCCCTGACGTAACAAAACACTTAAAAAGACTTAGAAAATGGCCCCTGAAGGGAACCCGCACTAAAAAAAGGCCCTTGACATTTCCCCTGACGAAAAAAAAGACCAAAACAGTTTTTTGACATTTTTCCCCAAAGTAACAGACACCAAAAAAGTCCCTTTTCCGTCCCCTACTAACAGACACCAAAAAAAAGCCCCAAAAAACCCAAGACGTAACAACCCCCAAAACAAGCCCAGGGCATGTCCCCATGAAAGTAACAGACCAAAAAAAACAGTCCTTTTTCATGTCCCCCTTGACCCTAAAAGTTTCTAAAAAGGCCTAAAATATCCACTTGGGTTTTTAACAGCATCAAAACGTTCCCCAATTTCATGTCCCCTAACGTTAAAAGACACTAAAACAGGCCAAGGGCAAGTCCCTATGACGTAAACCAAAACAAACCAAAAACAATCCTAGAAATGGGCCCCTTGGGCGTAAACAGACCAAACCAAAAACCCGGGCCCAAACATGGGCCCCCGAAGTGACTGACGCCAAAACAGTCATAGACCCTACCCCCTGACGTAACGACACCAAAACAGTCATAGACATACTCCCCGACGTAAAAAAGGGCAACAAAACAGTCCTAGACATTCCCCCTGACGTAACCCAAAAAACAAAACAGTCCTAGGGCATTCCCCCGACATAACAAAAAACCAAAAAAGTCTAGGGAAAAACCCCCCGAAATAACAGACAACAAAACAGTCCTAGCTTTTCCCCGAAAAACCCAAAAAAGAAAAAAGTCCCAGACATTCCCCCTGATGTAACAGACGCCAAAACAGTCATAGACTTTCCCCCTGAGTAAAAACAACAAAACAGCCCTCATCTCCCTTACGTAACAGAAACAAAACAGTCCTAGACATTCCCCCTGACGAACAGCAAAAAAACAGTCCTAGAATACCCCCTGATGTAAAACAAAAAACATCCAGAGATCCCCGACGAAACGCACAAAAAGTTTTAGACATACCCCCGAGTAACAACAAAAAACGCCCTAGACATACCCCCGATCCTTTAAAAATTATATTTTCCTTAAATATATTTAGAGGAGTATTATAATATAAAATTTTTTTTTTAAACTTTTATTTCTATAACAAAAAATCTTCCATTTAAAATTCATTATTGAAAAAAAAAAAGTATTTTGTTTTTGTCTTCGGTTGGTTCTTAAATACAAATTTCATTTTAGCAATTGTTTCTATTATACTTGTTATCTTTTAAAAGCTTTTCTATCCATTTTTGTTGCTTTTTGTTGTTGACTTGTTGTGTTTGTTCGTTTTGTTTGTTGTTTTGTCATAATTGGTTCTCATAAACTTAATTGGTTTTAAATTTATAATAAAAAACCTTTCTCCTGGTTTTTTTAAAAACCTAAAAGTCACAAATTAGCCCTCATCATGAAATTAAAATGAGAGGACCCTTATACTCTATTGTTTAAAATTGTTCATAAAAACTCCTTTGTTTCCATAATCTTTTTGATAAAGTGTCTAAGAAAACACTTTTTTTAAATCAATTTTGAAAATTTGTAAATCCTCTTCGTCCCAAAAATTTTTTCAGAAGGAAAAATCATTTTTCAATGTAGCTGGGAAAAGAGAGGGTAGCCCACTTTCTTTATAAATTTTTGAAAACCATGCTGCAAGTTATGAGATATACCGTTGCATGAAAAACCTTTGTATATACAAAACCAACCGTAAAAAGAAAATGTAGTAAAAAATGAGAAAAAAAATTAATTTAAAAAAAAAATATATGGATTATTTAAAAAAAAGTATAAATAATAAAAATAAATGAAATAATTCCTTTAGCTTTAGTTCTTTTTGAATTTCCCAGAGTAAATTTTCTTGCTTAGTAAACGAAGTTTTATTTTTATTTTTAAACTATAATGAATTATTTTTTATTTTTTAAATTTTTAAAAATTTTTTTTAAAAAAAAAAATTTTTATTTTTTGTTTTTAGATTTGTGTGCCTGGATTGTACTAAATCAACAAGCATAAGGTATAAAAAAAAATGATGGAAAAAAATTTAAAAGAAATAATTCATCACTTAGTTCTGATTGCACAAAAGTATCATCATAAATGCTCATATAGAAAATAAATAAACCCGGGGTCTTTTAAACACTCCCATAAAGAAGTTTTAAAATAATAATTTTCCCAGAATTGACATTCCCCCCCTTTCCCACAATATTGGAGTTTTAAATTTTTCCCCAAAAAAAATTTACCTTTTTCAATTCAAAATTAGTGACTTTCCCTTTCTTCCCCAAAAAACTAAGTTTTGTAACAGTGAAGTACTCAAAATGGAATTGTCAAGTACACCTCCATATACACCTCCCCCACAGTCAAGTAAACCCATGAAAAATTTTAACTATAAAGGTTTTTTATAATGTGGTTGGTTGATTGGTTTTTTTGGATCTTATAAATGTTTTTGTATCAACTAATTTTGGGTTTCCCAATAATTTTTTTCAAAGATTACCTCAAATTTGCCCAAATTATTTAATTTAGTGAAAATATTCAAAAAGTAGTCAGGTTTTTTTTTTTAAAATTTAAAAAAAAAATTAAACTGTACTTTTGGCAGTTTAATCAACTTTTTTTTATTTATAAATATTAAAGTACATTTAAAAATTAAAATTATTATTTTTTAAATTTGAAAAAAACCACAACGGGAAAAAATTATCAAGTGGTGAAGTGTGTTATACCAGTGGAAAAGCATTATTGTGGCAAAAAACGGTACATCTCTGCACAGTTGTCTCCTTCCCTTGTTTTCCGTGATTTTGTGAGGAAAATTTGTATTGCCATGGTGTAATAGGGGTTTGTTTTGTTTCCCTGACAATGATGCCATCGGGGGTTATCGAAGAAAAACTCAAAGCAGTCCATCCATGGTTTTGTTCCAAGTGGAAAAGATGGTTTATTCCCTTTGTGTTTCTCAAGTCATGGGGCGGGGAAAACAAACTCGTCACCGTCTCCCAATCCCAGACGGTCGCTGGTGGGTCTGGTATTGTCCCGTTTGGGGTTTGGCAGGTTGTGGTGGTGCGGGTTGGGGGAGTGTGGGGTAGGGTGGGCTGGTTGTTCCTGAGTCGGGCCGTGGGAATTTTGCGGGGGCCCCGGTGATGGTGCCACATGGGCCGTGCCCCCCTCATTCACCACCATGCCTCCTCCCTCACTGTCCCCTTTCATACCCTCGTTACAATATCGTCATTTTCATATCAGGTCTTGGTGTAGGGCCATGGGATATGCCCCCAGGTTTCCCCCTTCCCCCGGGAACAACATATGAAACACTACCAGCCCACTTCTATGTGTACATAGGGCCTTCACTGGGGAATATTACTCTCACTGTCACTAGAACTGCTTTCAAGACCTTGAAATCACTATCACTATCCTATCATTTTCACTATCATACACTGCTATCATCTGGGTGTTGTACACACCAAATAGTTTCCCTTTTTTCCCCGGGTAAGGCGAACGGAAGTAAAACAAGCGGCACAGCACCAGAGGTCGAAGGTTTGGGTCATCTGGGTTTTCTAAATTTTTTACGTATCCTCGGATTTTTTCGGTAACATCATTTAAAAAAACCCTGGAATTCCTGCCCTGCATTTTCTCGTTTTTAGATATCACGGGGAATAAAAGACCCCAATCCGCCGAGGAGTGAGGAACTTCTTCCGAGAGGTGGTAAAAAGGGGACTGACAACATGGCTTTCCCCAAAATGCACCGCTGGGCCCAAAATTTTTTTCACAGGGTGCCACCGACCACTGGGGACCCTTCTCTCCCAGTAGGCCTTCCGGGCCTTTTTGGCGCTTTTTTGAAGCCGCTAGTTTTGGGTATAAAATACGTCAGAAACATTGGCTCTAAGATGTATTTAAAAACGTCGGAAAAAGTCAAAGGGTTAAAGATTAAAATAAAATGAAAAAATAGAGAATGAAAAACATAAACTTTCATTGGAAAAAAGCGACTTAAATCAAAATACTCAAATGAAAAGGAAAAAATTTAAATAATAAAATGGGAAAAAATTGAAATATTAAAAGAGAAAAGAATAATTAGAAAGAGAAAATAAAATAATTTTAGAAATTTTTAAAGAATTAGAAGAATAAAACATAAAAATAAAAAATTGAAAAAATATTGCAGAAATTAAAATGAAAAAGTAAAATGTCTTTTTAAATTCACGAATGTGAGAAAAAAAAATGAAGAACAGAAAATTTTAAAGAAAACTTAAAACAATTAAAAAACAAAAAAATTTGGTATTTGAAAGGGTTTAAAAAATGAACAGAAGAAAAAACAATATTTTGAATGAAAAAAAAAGTAGTAATAGAAAAAATTTAAATTTTTTTGTGAGAAAAAAAATGAAAAACGTGAAAATTATTTACTGAATTAAAAATTATTTACAAAAAAAAAAAAAAGAAGAAAAAAAAAAAATATGGTACACAAATAATAAACTTCAGAATAATCTTCAAGAACAAAAAAAAAAAAAAATTCATTAATTTCTGAAAATCAAAAACTAGAAAATTTCAAAAAAAATATTTAAAAGAAAATATTTTTTTTAAAAGAAAAAATAAAAACAAAAAACAAGAGAAAGGATGATAATGAAAAATTTTTTTTTGATGGAAAAAAAAAAAAAAAGAAATTGTGTTTAATAAACAAAAAAACCCAAAATTTTGAAATTTAGAATAAAAAAGATGAGAGAATATGAAACTTTTTGTGAAATAGAAGAATATAAAAAAGAACTTGATAGTAAAAATAAAGAATATAACAATTATTTAAAAAGTTAAAATTAAAAGGAAATAAAATTGAAAGGAATAAAATATAAAATGAGAATTAAAAAAAATTCATAGTAAAATAAAGAAAAAGTTCAGAGTTAAAAAGTTTAAAATTAAAAAAAAATAAGCTTGAAAAAAAAAAAAACAACAAAATTCAAATATCGAACAAAACGATATTGAAAAAAGGGGAGTTATTAAGGAACTTGAAATATTAAATTATTAAGCATTAAAGAAAAAAAAAGAAGAAATTGAAAAATATACCAATAAAAATTTAAAAATTAAATTTAAGTTTAAACAAAAAGATATTTAAAAAGAGGATTATTACAGAAACTTTAAAATATTAAATTATTAAGCATTAAAGAAAAAAATGAAGAATTAGAAAAATATACCAAAAATTCAAGAATTAAATTTAAGTATTAAACAAAAGATATAGAATTAAAAAAATTTTTAAAAAAAAAAAAATAAATAAAAGTTAAAAATAAATCCATAGCAAGAAATCAATTACCTTTTGATAAAGAAAAAGTAAAAATATTAAAACCTGAAACCATAAAAATGTGAGGTAAAAGTAAAAAGAAAAGATTAAAAAAGGTAAAAATAAATGAATTAATCTCAAAAATAAGTGAAAAAAAAATAAAAATGCAAGGGAAAAAAAAAATGAATTAAATTTAAAAATATTTTGAAAATAAATAAAAACTTTAAACAACTTAATAATTCAATAGAAATTATAATAACACAATAAAAAAAGATATTGAAAAAAAATTTTTTTTGTAAGACTGTGGAAAATATTAAGCTAAATTAATCAAATTTTATCTATAGATTGCATTTAAATATTTTATAGTAATTTACTTTAAATACTCGTATAAATGATGTTTTGAAGAAAGCATATTTGTATTTTTACATTTTTTAGGAAAAAAAAAATGATTAAATTTTTAAAAGAAAGAAAAGAAAAAGAAAAATTTAATTTAGATTTATTTAAATTTTTTTAGAAAATTTTAAAATTTAAAACAAAATAATGAAAAGAAAATTTACCAATTAAAAAAATAAAAGATTTCTCTTTATAGAAAAAAAAAAAACAGTGACTAATTATGTAGTTTAAAAATGAGAGAAAATAAATCTTTTCATCTCTAATTTGAAATTGAGGGGTTTAACTCGTTAAAGCTATACTTTATTTATTTTTTTATTTTAAAAATTAAAAAAAGTAAGTAAAAAAAAAAAAAATAACTCATCAACAATTTTATTTTAAAACAATAAAATATTTAAAATATAATCCAAATATTAAAGTTATTAGTAAAAATAAAAATTTTAAATGCTCAAAAAAAGAATTGTCAAATGAACTGACAAAATGGTCAAACTTTAAAATAGCAATGAAAATTAATGATTAAAAACTCACTCTCATCAATTTTGACATCAGTAATTACAACAATAGTACAATTATATTATACAATATTTAAAAAAAAAAAAAAATATTGATAATGATAATAATTTGGAAGAAATTTTTAAAAATAATGAAAATATGTCTCACATTTGTTTAAGTAGTCAAGCTAAAACAGAATTATTGAAATTAAATAATTCATTAATGTATTACATATTTTCATCAATGATTTCTGCTAAATTTTATAAATGTCTAAGTAATGTAATATTAGAAGAATTTGTAATACCTTTATTCAAATTATCTAAATATCAATTGCGTGATAAATCTAATGTGTTTTTGGATAAACTTTTTGATTTCAATAATATTCAACAGAAATTAGAAAATAAAACAACTATTAATGATGTGTCTGTCGATATGACCATACATAATTTATCTATTATTAATGAAAATGAATCTATAAAATTTTTTATGCCATGAAATAATGAAAATAATATAATTATATTTAAAAAGACAGAATTATTAGATGATCAAAATTACTTAGATGAAAATGATATTGAAAAAGCTATTGAGAAATGTATATGTATTTTTAAGAAGATGAAAGAAGATACCAATGATGTTGACTACTTAGATTCTACATTTATTAATCAAATGAAATCCTATAAAAGTGATGATGAAGGAGAAACTACAATTAGAGAAGAAGAAACTGAAGACAAAGAAAAAAGAAAAACTTCAATTAAAGAAAAAGAAATGGAAGACAAAGAAAGAAGAAAAACTTCAATTAAAGAAAAAGAAACTGAAGAAAAAGAAAGAAGAAGAAGATTTAAAAAATCCCATATTAAGAAAAAAGATGATCCAAATTCTGTTAAAGCAGATAAAGGAAATGATGATTTATCAGGAACTAAGATGAAGAGAAGATCTAAGAGAAAAAAAGATTCAGATTCAGATTCAGAAAAAAGTGTGCAACAGTATGAAACTACAGATAATGATGATGACACTATATTTACAGATGTAGAATTAAATGATGATATAAGAACTAGTAAAAAGAAAAATTGAAATGAAAAATACATATCAAAAATTATTTTTATTAACAAAAATATAACTTAACTACCAAATCATTTTTTTCTTTTTAAAGTTTTAAAAACATTATTACTATTTCTATATTGTATAATACAGTATAAAAATGTTCCAAATAAAACACAAAAAATAAATATTAAATATATATTAATAGAAAAAAATATAAAATCCATTTAAGTTATCTTTAAAAATTATAATATTTGAAATATTATTACTTTCATTAAAATTTAAATAAAAACTTTCAATTAATGAATACTCTTTGATTGTTGAAGAAGAAATTAGAGAGCAATTGTTATTATAAGTATTTAAAATTGATTTATTATAATTATTAGTATTATTAACAATAAAATGTAAATGCTTTAATATTGATAATATAATTTTACTATTATTATATTGTTCTTGTTTTCCATAACGTTGAGGTAGAGGAGGAAATAGAATAATAAAATTATAAAAAGAAATTTCTAATCTTATTTGAAATAATTTAGACTTCAGACTTGACTCTTCGACTGGCTTCTGCACTGGAAAGACGTACCTGCTCCTGCTCCTGGTTGGGAGGATCAGACCTCGACACTCAGCAATTGGAACAGGCAAGAGAAGAGGAATTCTTCATCCCGCTCCAGGACTTGGTGCGTAGCTGGCTGCCTGCCCCTGGGCAGACAGTTGGCCTCTGCACTCTTGTAGCTGGGTGAAGTCTTCCCTACTCTATCCCTGCGATCCCCGTTGGGGAGGGGAACCTGTACCAGCGTCGTCTTCACCTTCATGCACGATGAACTACGCAAATCGTGTCAAGATCAAGCCAACAAGTGGTACCGTTGATGATTCAAAGAAGATTGCTCTTGCAACTGCTGTTCAAGGAACACTGCAAGTTAAATTCAATGCCATTTTGTCTCTAAAAGAAGCATTCATTTCATTGTTGTGTGTCACGATGATGCTGAAGCAGAGAAGCTACTCACTACAGATGCCACCACTACACTTACTGCTCAAGGGTTTACTGTTATGTCATCTCCTGCCCTCAAGGCCAGGAAATCAGTATTCCTCAAAAAACTGGACAAGATTCTGACGTCTCAATCACCTGCAGAACTCAAGACATCCATCGAGACGCAAAATACTTGGGCTACTGTTGACAGCATCACAAAAATCCCGAATGCATCGTCCATGCTCAAGGTCACCTTCACCGACGTTAACATGGCTGCCACTGCTCTGACTGAAGGTCTTGCTGTTTACTACTACTTCATCAGTCCAACTTACATCGAAGCAGAAAGATATCAGTACATCCAACACTACTGGAACTGTTATTCTTACCATCACACCACCAAAGCATGTCCAGTAAAAGACAAGAAGTTCTGCACTACATGTGGTAGTGAGGGACACACCTTCAGTTCCTGCACCATTGCTACTCCACCACAACCATCGTGCTTAAACTGTAAGAGCAACGACCACCATACACTGGCAGCAAAATGTCCTGCACGAAAGGATATTGTGAAGAAAACACAAGAAACAGCAAAGAAAAAACCTACTAGCAACACACCAACGTATGCAGCAATTGCAAAGATCCAAGCTAATACTACGAAATTACTTCAAGCTACTACTCAGCCAGCCTCCACCATCATCACTCCTCCAGCTTGTGACGTAACCAAGATCCACTACTGTCTCATATACGCTCACATGCAAAATATTGCTGTACCTGGATCTTTTAACTCTACCATCAATGAGTTATTTGCACTAAATAATATGCCATCATTTATATTCCCAGCATCTCCACCTTCGGAAGAAATACTCAAATTTACCAAGGACCTAATCAACACTTCTGCATCAGCAGCTCCAATACCACCAACACCTAGTGACGTCACTCCAACAAGGCCTCCTATTCGTCGATCGCCTCCTGCTCGTCGATTGGCTCGTCGTGGCAGCGTACCTCCTTCACCTCCACCCACCACTACTCATATGGACCAATCAGAAGCCACGATTCTCCCACAGTCTTCTACACACTCTCTAGCGGAGACACCAACATTGAAAGCACCTTCAATGCGGCAACCACCAACAAAAACCTCTCCAGCTATCTCTCGACGTATTAATATAGAAGACCAACATCAAGATCAATACCTGCACTGGAAAGATATAACTTTTTATACGACTCCTGACCAAGAACCTAACATGGATGTCGACACTTTGTACAAGAAATTAATCGACAGTACAGTCAAGTTTACAAACCGTAAAGGATCCCACTGCTCCACCACTACTCTCCAGATGACCTTTGACCAGTTACTAGCCAACCCAGCATTTCGATCTAAGATTACAAAACTACAGATCGTTTCTATCCAAAAAATGCACAACATAAGAAATGCCTCCTTCACGAAAGAAACGAAGTAACTCCAGACACACATATTAACAATACCTGACCAATCAAGAAGCTTGCCTCCCTTGACCACTCCTCCAGCTCCTGCCAGCCGCCAATCAACATCAAGATGCAGCAATTTTTCGTCCAGCAAGTTGCAGTCGGGGCCTGCAGAGCTCCTGTTGTATCTACATCGTCTTTTGTTCTCGTTATTGTGGCTTAGCAGTTGGGTCTAGTCCTGACTCTTCTCTCTTCGACTCAAGACATTCCTCTCCCCGTCTATTCTTCACACTGTCCCCACTTGCCCCTTGCCCCTCGTGGGTACTTACCTGTGAGTCCGATCTGATCTGATCTGAAATAATTTGTTATTTGGCCATGTTATTTTAGTATTAAATTCAGTATAATTACCACTTTTTCCACAACAGTCTAATAGTAAAAGTATATGAGATTTTTCCATTATAAACATTGCATTATATTGAATATTATTATTATATTTGTTATATTCATCTTCTGTAACATCTAAATTAATTAATAATACACTATTATTTGTAATGATATTTTTAGAACCAGTAATAAGACGACATTTAAAATTATCATTATTTAAAGATGAAGATAATAATGATGTTATTTGGACTGCTACCAAATATAATAAAAATCCTATTTTTTTAATTTGTTTTATTAGTGAAATGTAGTACACTATTTTTAAATGAAATATTAAGAAAAAAAAAAAACTTTTAACAATAATTTCTTGACAAATTGTACAATTTTCTAATTTTAAAATATAGCAGTCTTCACACACTACACTATGACTATTTTCATAGATTAGATAGTTCAATATGAAATTTTAATTCCTGTTCATTTGAAATGTAGTAATAATACATATTATACTACTATTATTATTATGAACAATTGTTATATTTATTTTAATTGCACTTTTAATGATGATATATTCATTCCATTTGCAATTGGTAAAATTTCTTTATTTTCAATCTTGATACTTTTCTCCTCTCTTATAAAACATATAATAGTTTCAAAATATTCTCTTTTACTTCTTTGGAGTTTATGTTTTAAAACTTTTTTTTATTAAAAATTTCTTAAATCTATTTTTTAACTAAATCAATAGGAATATCTAAGTTATTAATTATATTATCCCATTTTGCCATTTATTTATATGTAGGAGTACTTAAAGATCAACCAATAATTTTCCATGAAATTTGTCATTATTTATTTATTGTTAAAGATGAAATTACAATATCAGATTGTGTTTTAAATTGAATACAAATATATTGTGGATTTATTCTATTACTCATTAAAATATACTCATTGATAAAAAAAAATATTTCACTTAATGATATTGAAAATATATTATTGTTATTAATATTTACAATAGCTTTTCTTACTTGTTTATGTGTATGTAATTTTTTAATTAATACACTAATACAACTTACAATATTTCTTGTATCTTTATTAAATTTTATAAGAGGTGTTATATAAAAATATATACAATTTAATTTTAATATGTCTGTAGGTGAAGTATCATGTGTAATAACAAATGTCATTTTTTTTACTGTTTATAATGTCAAATTTATGCCAATTATCCAAGAAGCAATATTTTTACTTAGAACAGGTTTGATTAAAAATATTGTTAATAAAGGAATTAATCCTAATAACCAATTATTATCCCAAATAGTTCAAAAGAAAATGGTTAAAATTATAATTAAAATGATTTTTTCAATTTGATAATTAATATATTCAGAGAGTTTCTTGTGTTTTATTAAATTAGATACCTTAATGACTGGCTCCTCTGCATTTAAATTTGAGAAATTTTTATAATTAGTATTCATTTCTTCTTCTTCTTCTTCTTCTTCTTCTTCTTCTTCTTCTTCTTCTTCTAAATTTTTATTAAGAGATGAATGAAGTTTATTATTTTTTTTTCTTGGTGATTTCCTTATAATGGGTTTATTTTCAGATGTAAAATGAGAATAGGGAGAGGAGGAATGTTGTTGTTGTTGGTGTCTTGGTGGTGGGGGTAACAAAGTATTATTCTCATTTTCCATAGTATCACTGCTGTTATTATTTTGAGAATGCATATTTTTGTTTATATTTTTATGTAGTAATTTTTTTATTTTAAAAATTATATAAAAATAATATATTAAATTTAATTGAAATGGAATTAACTGGTAAACTTCCATCAGTTGTAAAAGTTCCATTACGAATGTACCAATATCCTTGTTATTTTAATAATAATAATAATAACAATAATAATAATAATAATAATAATAATAATAATAATAATAATAATAATAATTTTAGTTTAAAACCAAAACTAGCATTAACAAAAGATCAGATGTCACATGGAATATTATATATAGATGCTACTAATTGTCAAAGTACACAAAAGAAAGAAATTTTAAAAACTTGTAAAGTTCTTATAAATCATTCACCTGCATATCGTTATTTGAAAATTAATAATTCTAATTCTTTAGATAATAAATTTAAGTATAATAATAAAATTTCAGTAAATGAATATTTTAATTTATATCAATATATGTTTGGTAATGGAAACACTGCAGAAGGAGAATATACTCTACCAAGAGGAAAAATAGAAAAAACTGATTGTAAAAGAATTACCATTACTAAAATTAGAGAATTTATAGAAGACACTCATTGTTTTCATCTTGACTTTTTAGAAATTATTGAAAATTATATAAATTGTGAAGAGAAAAATAACAATAGTTATTTTGATCAAAATTTTGAATTAATAGAACAATGGATAGGTCTTGTTAATAAAACTTATAAGAGTAGTTACAGTGTATTTATAGAAATTAATAATTCAAATAAACTTATACAATTTAAACATTTGCGAGGAATCTGTTCCAATTTTTTTAAAGAATATAGATTAACTTTTTGTAAAGAAATATCATCAACTAAATATAAAAATCGTTTTTATTTGAATCATTTAATAGATTCTGAACGAAATCCATGTTTTATGTATTTAAAAGATACAATTTTACATCTAGATAGTAATAGAATTAAAACACTCATACCATTAGATTTTGATAAATTAATTGAATTTATAGTTAAAAAAATAAATGAAAAAAATATATAATGGCTTCACTATCTACATCTACAGTACCATCACCTTATTTTTTACCTCGGCCAACAGTTGCAGATTTACGAATTTCTAATTATATTCATGAGAATTCCTATTGGGTATCGTTGGAAACAGGCAGTCTTCATTTAGAAAATAAATTATTACCAGCCACTGATCCCTCTAAAAAAATTACTAATAATGATGAACATCATATTATCTCATCATTAACAATCCCTTCTTCTAAAAAACAACAAAAAATTTTGGCTTTTTCTATAATGATAATATCATTTTTTGTTGGTATATTAATGTCTTTTTATGTATTAGGTACAAATATTTATACAGTTTTAATAAGTTTGTTAATATTATTAATTACTATATTACTTATTGTTTTTATTTTATCTCTTAAATCATCATCATACTTACAAAAAATAAATCCTCAATCTATTGGATCATATGCTCAAAAAAATTTTTCTCCTGTTAAACATTTTATAAAACTTTTAAATATGTAAAAAAAATAATTAAATAATGTTTGCAATTTTATTGATGATTATAATATTACTTATAAATCTGATTTCTTTCTAGTAGTCAAAGTTAATATGTTCAGAAATGCAAATAATTCCTCAAAAAAAAATTTCTATCGTGTTAAACATTTTTTTATATATCTAGCAAATCATTGTTATTTTTTATATATAATAAAAAACAAAAGAAAGAAATATGTTCAGAAATGCAATATTCACTTACTTAATTCTAATATTACTTCTGGCATCATGTCTTTTTATTGTTAAAACATCAGTTATGAATGAATATAATGTATCACCATTCTCACCTAAAACGAATAGTACAGATGGAACCTCTCATACAAAATATGAAGTAGGAATATATCATGGTATTATTGTGTCTTTAGCTTGCTTCTTGACAATAATTACAATAATTAATACATATTCTTTATGTAAAGAAAATAAGAGAGATATTGAACCTAATGAAATGTTAGAAGAGTAAAAAAAATAAATCTTATTTTCTGTAATTTTTTTTAATAAATATATATTAAAAAAATAAATGACACTAATAATAATCCTTTTATTGGAAATAAAAAAAATATTTTTTTAAAAAATAAAAAAATAAGTGAAAATATTATGAAAATTATAACAGCTACTTTAATTTTAATGGGATTGGCTTATATTTTAGGTGATAGTATTTTGAATAAAAAAATTTATTCAGATATTATTTATCAAACATTAAATGAAACAAACACAATTAGTTAATAATGTATTGTTATTACATTTTAATAATATACTGTATACAACACATAATTAATTGAAGGATGATTTTTTATATTTTTTGGATTAATTAATTCTTTCAAATCAGGTGGTATAACCTTAGGTTTAAGATCTTCTTTATATTTAAATCGGCCTCTTGTATCTAAACGAACTTTTTCACCAGGCTGAGTTAACATTGTTGCTCCAAAATACCATTCTTTTGTAACTCCAAGAGGATTAAGAGTAGTTAATCCATTCCATTTACTATTTTCATATATACTATATACAATAGGGTGCCCCCAAATAGCATTAGAAAGGTAGCGATCTTCTGTGGTCTCATAAAAGTGCTGTTCCTCAAAACCTGTACCTACTAGAAGACGATAAGCAGAAATAGGATAAGTTTCTTTACGACGTTTATAATGATTAACGAGATTAAATTTATCTACTACTGGCCAATCATCAATAGTATTTCTTATTCTTAAAATAGGTTGATGGGGATATTTATAACTAGATTTAATATGTCGATTCATCCAGTCATAAGGATGAACCTCAGCAATTGATGGTTGATTAATTAAAAGTTCATATGAGGAAGAGGAAGAAGACGGTTCATTTATGATTTCTCTTTCAATTATATTTTGAAATATAGGTTCTACATGTGAATAAGTATGAGTCTGTAATGGTTTTGCATTATTAGCTAAAGTATAGTAGGCTAAATCTGTTCGATGAGGGACAAGCATATTATGTTTATGTCCGATTTTTAAACATGCATTACTTATAAGTTTATTTTCACGAAATAAATTATTTAAGGCAGGTATTTTTACTTCTACATACCCACTGTGATAATCGCAAGAACAACCATATCCCTTTACGAATTTATTTGAAAGATTTTTATTATTAATATTTAAAACATCAAATATACATGGATCCTTTACATATATCGATAAGTTATCAACATAATTTTCATTATTGTCATTAAAAGTATTTGTATTAAAATTATCATCATAATTATCATTATTATTATTATTATATACATGAATACATGCCGGTCCATCATTATCTTTTTCACCAATTACTGGTAACATTCCTGGCATGGAACATTCTACACATACACCATCATTAATTGGATTAAATGTAGAAATATCGACATTATTTGAATCTTGAGACCATCCTATTCGACTACACCCATTAATATGGGTAAGTTTGTCAGCAGGCTGATCACAATTTAAACCTTCAAAAAATCCATGTGTTGTACATTTACACTTAAACAAATACTCGTCCCATGTCAATTTACCTAAGGTTGATGGACAGGAAGGAATAGAAAATTTTGACAATGAAGATGGAACTTCAAACCAATATCCTTCTTGCCAGTTCGAATTAGCATTCATTAATAAATCTCCATTATTTTTATCATAAAGAGGATAAGGAAGAGAAATGCAACATTTTTTCATATGATTTCCTTCATTATTAATGTATTTAATTTAATTTTCCCATATTTTACATAATTTTATTTTTTTATTATTTGTATTATTATTATTATTGACATTAGTTGATAAAATAAATAAAGGATTATTATTTTCTAATTGTTTATTAATATTATTATCATTATCCCATTTTATTGTATTATTTTAAATGATATTTCTTATACTATTATAATGAAATTTATTTTTTAAATTTTGAATATGTTCATCTGATATTAGCCCTTTGAGGGTCGACAAGCCCTCTCCGAAACTCGTTCTCAGGGTCGGCCAAATTTAAAAAAAAATTATTTTCTCTTATGAAAAGATAGAGAATCTTTTCCCATTCATAAAGACACCAAAAGTTTGAAATTTGATAGAAAACTTACGGAATTATGCTCTCGCAAAGTTAGCAGTCTCGGCGATGTTTACACACTGGCGATTTTGCCCACTTTGAGCCCCATTTTCGGCCAATTTCACTGTACTAGTCGACAAACATGAATATTTCGCTAGAACTCCATTTTTTCTATCGAATGGGTGCAAGAAACCACCCATTTATGAAATTCAACTATCCAGTACAGTGGTCAGAATTTAGCAATTTTGCCAATTTCACCAAATTTCAAAAGACCCAATTTTCCGAATAGGGTCAGAAAAAACAAGAAAGCATTCCTGGCACTAAAATGACATTTCCCTTAGTCATTGTCAGTCTCAAGGCCCCCTTTATATTTTTTTGCTTTCCCACTTCGAATTTTTTCCACAAAAATATAAGATTTACTGTTATGCAGACTCTGCTTTAAGTGTAAAAATGGTATAAATATTTTTGGTGCACTTGTGAAAAAATTTTAGACTCACCAGTTGCGTGTTTTGCACGCTTGGCACGATTTGTTTACTTTTAAATTTTGGAAAAAATGAATATTTCTGTATTTTGAGCCAATTTAAAAGGCACTTTCTTTGAAAAAAACCGTAAAAATCATTCAATTTCTGAAATATGTTTCCATTCTATAAAATGAGACAAGAAAATAGAATCAAAAATAAATACCTACGAAATACACTGAAAAGTCGTGATTTTTTCCCAAAAAAAAATGGTCAAATTTTTTTTTTTTCTCATTGTGCATGTGTGCTGCAGGATTTTTTTTAGACTGTGCACACTGACCAATAGACCCATTCTTTCATTAAAGGGCCCTACCACTTTTTAAATAGTTTTGAGGCCCGCTAGAATTTATGCGTCCAGTACGTCAAAAACCCCTATGAGAAAAGACATATGTACGACCAAAAACCCCTCAATGGTTAATATGTAAAAAAAATAAAAAAATTATAAGAAAAAGTAAATATTTTAATATTGTCATTTTCTTATTTATATTTTTTATAGTAATATGAATATAACAGTCTTGATAAAAACCCGATGTGTGAGGGTGGTGGTGGTGGTGGTTGATACAGAGGGGTTTTCCCAAAAAAAATTACTTTATAATGCCAGAAGGTGGAGGAGGAGGTGGGGGGAGGTGCAGGAGGTGAGGGGTGGGGGAGTGGGAAAGAAGGAGGGAGAAAGTAGTGTGGAGAAGGTAGAATTGTAGTCATTTATGTCTTTAAAACTCAAAATGTGGTGGTTATTATTATTATATGTTGCAATGAAGATTTTTTGTTATATAAATGTAAAAATTAATAAATAATAATTATTAATATTATTTCCCACTTAAATAATAATATCCAATGAAAATATAAAGTTTTTTAAAAAAAAAATTCTGATATTTTAAAGGGTTTAATTTTTAAAAGGGAAAAATTTGTAGTACTATTTTATTGATTTTTTCGAATGATAATCCAAAATATTTATTAATTTAAATTTTATCAGTTTGTAATAAATTGTATTGTATGTTTTAAAAAAATTTTTTTTTTTCGGGTTTCATAAAAAATAAAATTTACCTTTTAGAGAAAAAAATCCCAACCCCTTTAAGTAAAATATTATCTAAATAAGCCTTATATTACAATTATTATTAATTTGATTTTTAAAACTACTTGAATAATTCCAAGTATTTTTTAAATACGAAAAAAGGAATGGAGAAAAAATTTTCTGTTAACTGTATTGACTTTTTTAATATTTGAATTTAACAAAATGCAGTTAACTTGATCTATTTGTAAAAATTTGTTTAGTTTTTAAATAACTTTTGTTTTAAAAAATTTTTCTTTCTTTTAAAAATTATTTCACATGAATCCAAAATTAAAAAAGAGTATGAACCCATGTATTATTTGAAAGATCAAAATATTTTTCTTGGTTATTCCTAAGAAATACCCCTTCATTTTTTATATTAGTAAAAGTAGGTATAATTGAATAGATAAAACCCAAAAAAATTTCCCAAATTGTCGATATTGTATTGGAAAATTAAACTTATAAAAAAGTGTTTAAAATTTTTTTTAAAATTGAAACATATGATAATTTTGTAAGAAAATTTAAATCTTTAAAAACATTAAATTTGGTAATTTATTACTAAAATTTTTAAAAAATTTTTTTTTTAAAAAATTGGTTTATTAAATAAGGGGTAAAGTTTTTCCAATACATCAAAAATTTTAATTTGAATATAAATATTCAAAAAGATTTATTAATTTACTTAAAAAACATATACATTATATATTTTTCAAGAACATTAATTCAAAGAATTTTATTTTAAAAAATTGTTTTAAAATTTTAAAAAAATTATTTTTTTAAAGTATTATTTCTAGGTTTTTTATTATGAAAAGTAATGAAGATTGAAATGACCGGGGTTCAATCCCGGCCCGGGGGTTTTTGGGTTTTTTATGTGCTTTTGGTTTTAATAATAGAGATTCTGAATATTTATAAATGATTGTAATTGTTCATTAGTAAAGTTATTAAAATTCGAAGAATTTTAAATTTTTATTTAAATTATTTTTAAAAATTTTTCTTTCTTTTATCTTAGCAATTAAAATTTTTTATCCAAATTTAAAAAAATTATAAAAATCATTAAAATTTTAAACTCTAAACAAATTTTATTTTCCGTTTTTTCCCTTAACTTGATATTGAGGGGGAAAAAAAAAAATCCCGATTTAAAAATTGTGTCTCTATTGCGTTGTTGTTGTTGTTTTTGTTTTTTGTTGTTGTTTTTTGTTTTGTTGTCAAACTATGATTTGGGGTCAAATAAAATAATATTTTTATTAATTTCTTCCCCAAATTTTTGTGTATGAACAAATAAACTTGTAAAAATGATGTTTTTACTACTATGGTTTCTTTTTATTTTTAAAAATAATTTAAAGTTTTATAAAAAAAAGATGGTAATATGAAGAATAAAAAAAAATTCTTACTCAAATTAATAATTTACTTAGTACACAGAGGTCAAAATTTTATATTATGGCTAATAGGAAAAATTTTTTGATAAAATTAAACGAAATTTAACAACCCAATAATACAAGTTCCAACAATTTTAAAGAAAATACTGCCCTTATAGGTGTTTACCCTTTCAAGTTCTAAAAATGTCTAAAGGATGAAAACAACTTTTTTTTTGATCCCCGAGGTTAATAATTGGTTTATACATAAATTAGTAAAAAAGTTTATTTGAAATTGTTTTTCCCCAAAAAAATAAACGAAAAAGATAAAGGGACTTTTTTTTAGTTTTTTAAATTTTTTTTCCTAAAGGGGAAAGATAATATTCAGAAATTCTACATGTTATCTATTTTAAAATTTTTTAAAGTATAATGAGTGAATATGAAAACAAAAATAGTGAGAAGAAATTTTTGTTTTGTTTCCAATCTTTAAATTTTTAATTCCCAAAATTACAAAAACTAATTACACCAGCATCACTTCACGAAAAGAATCACAGTGGTATAAAAAATTAAAAAATCAATGAATTAATAAATTATTTATGAAAAAAATTTTTTATCTACACTTGAAAAAAGGGCAGAAGACTCTATTAAAAATATTGTAAAAAATTATTTTAATATCAGTTTTTAATTTTAAATTGTGTACTAAATTTTTTAAAAATAAGGATACTTGGGGGGTAAAAAATTTTTTCAGAAACAATAAAAAACCTATTTTCCCAAAATTTTTTAAAAAGAAAATATTTTTATTTCCAACAATGATTATTCTATAGGTGAAATTTTTAATTTTTCTATAGTATTTTCCAAAAAATTCTTAATTGGTTAAATATAAAATTTTTCTTTTTTTAAAAATTTTTAAAAATAATTTAATTTTTTTTTTTTAAAAATTTTTTTTTTCCCAAATTTTTATTTTTTAATTTAAATTTTATTTATGAAATAATTCACCAAAATTAAAAATTAAATTTAAAATTTTTTAAAATAAAAATTAAAAAAATATATAATTTTAATAAAATTTTCCCATTTTTAAAAAAACGATATGGATTAATAGCTTTTAAAAAATTTCATTAATATCATGGTTTAAAAAAATTCCCGAAGATAAAATAAAATTTTTTGTTTAAATGTTTCATTTTATGTAAAAATTTTTTTAGATACTAAAAATTTTACGGGATGTTTTTTTTGGGGAATGAATGGTTTTCAAAAAAAAAGGGGTTTGAATTTTTTTTGGTTAAAATTTTTAATAATGTACAAAAAACAGAATTAAAATTTTCAAATGCAAAAAAAGGAAAATTTAAATGAATAAACAAAAAAAAATATTAAAGCAAAAAATATTATTTCCCCCACTTTTGTAAAATTGTTTGTTTTTTGTTTCCCCTTTACAAATTACCATCTTTTTTAAATTTAAAAATTGGATATTTTAAAGCATTTTTTTTTGGTTTGGGATTCCAAAATATCTTATTTTTTTTATTGACGCATTTTAAAGATTTTTAAAAAAAAAATTGAGGATTTTTAAAAATGATTTTATAAAATTTTTAAGGGCGAATACCCGGGAAATTTCATTAGGGGGACTTTTATTTTTTTATTTTTTTCTTTTTCCAAATTATTATTGGGTCATCCCCTTTTTAATTATTATCAAAAAAATGATGATGGGGGTGTTATGTCCATTACACCCTTGAAATTTTTTTCATCACTATAGTTTTATTGTTATTTTCCAGTGGGGTAGTTTTTATCACCACTTTTGGGATTTTATTAAATTTCTTTCCCATTATCTGTTTTTTTTTTGATTAAAGGGAAAATATTATCATTATTTATCATTAGTATTATTTAAACTTGAAAATAAAAAGTTCTTTATTCCTTTAAAGCGGTTGTTTTTTCTTTCCTTGTTAACAGTAATTTTTTTTTTATTTTTTTTTTTTCTAAAAAAAATTTTAAAAATTTTGTTTCTAAATATTTTTATTTCATATTTTTCATTGAAATTTTAATTGATAGTTTTAAATAAAATTAAAAATTTTTCCCTTGTATTTTAAATTTTCCCAATAGTTGAATATTTATTTTTTAGCGGTAGTATTTTTTTTATGGACTGCTGTATTTTTTGTTTTTTTTAAACCATGAGTTAGTTGTATGTTTTTTAAATTTATTTTGCTAGGGGTTCATCTTATATATATTATTTTTTTTTTTTTTAAAAAAAAAAAAATGAAATTTAAAATTTTAAAAATATAATTTTAATTTTTCATTTTTTAATTAAAATATAATAATGAAATGGTTTTTTCCCAAAATTAAAAATTTTTGAAAAAATAAATTTAAATATTTGAAAAAAAGCCTTTTTAGGAAAATCTGTTTTTAAAAATTTGGGAAAAAGGGTAAAAATGAAAATAAAAATTTGAGCCCTTAAATATTATTCCATTAAACCTTTTTCAAATTTCTTTTTAAATACATACCCAAGAATTGTTAATAATATTTGTAAAGTTAAAATATAAAAATAAATTTTTTTTTTAAATTTTGGGCAAAATTTTGGGAAATAAAATTAAAATTTTAAAATTAAATTTTAAATTTTAAATTAAAAATTATTTTGAAAAATCAGACATAAAAATTTTTTAAATTCATTTAAATTAAAAGCCCTGTTTTGAAAATTTTGTTAATTGTTTTATTATTTTTCCAAATAAAAATTAAATTTTTAAGGTTATTTTTGAGAAATTATCTTTGTTTTAAACCCAAAACCAATAGAAAAAAAACCCACTCTATAAAACTTGTTATCAATGTAAAAAAACTTTCAAACCAAATTATTAAATTATTATTAAAAGGTTTTCCCTTTATATTTTTCTACAAGACAAAAATAATGATTCTAAACCCCTTTTCCCAAAATTTTTTAAAATTTTATCGTCATAAGATTAATGAAAAAAAAATTTTTTTTTTAAACCCATTTAAAAATTTGGGTTTTTGTAAATTTAAGAAAGGGAAAAATTCAAAACATTCGTATATAGAATTTTTGTTTTTTAGAAAAAATTTAAACCTTTTCTGCAGTAAATTTTTTTAATGTTTAAACCCTAATTTTTTTTTTAAAAAAATTCCTTAAAGTTTTTTTTTTTTTGACTTAAAAAGAATCCCGTTAAAATTTAAAAAAAAATTTTTCTCCAAATTTTTAGGATTTTGTCTTTGTGTTAATTTATCAAAAAAAAATTTTCGTATTTTTCCCCTCCATTTTTTTCCCTTAGGATTATCAAAAAAAATTTTTTAAATTTTTTATAACAATTAAAGGTAACCCCTTCAATTTCTTTATTCAATAAAAAACAAGTTATATCAGTAAGTGGAAACGAAGGGAAAAAAGGAAAAATAGCTTTTTTACCCCAACATGGCTTTATAAAAATATGTGGTTTGGGCAAGATTAGTTAAAACTTTTTGTATTCAAAAACCCAAGATGAATGTTATTTTCCCTATTAATGTGGGGGAGACAATAAAATTGCCCCTTTATATTCTTGCTCATAGGTACCCAAAATTTTTAGATGTTGGGAAAATTTTATTTTACATCGTAAACTTTTGTTTGGTTTTATAAAATTATGGCAATTCCTCGAGTATTGTTAGGGAAATCATTGCTGATTTTGATGGAGATGCAATGCAAAATTTTTTCCCAAAAAGGTTTAAAAATATTGCTTTTAAGTTGAAGATTAAACCCTTTTTTATCCAAGTAATAATATTTATAATTTTAAAGATGGATTGGGGTGTATTTTTGTCATGATGGGAAATTTTTTTAAACCTTTTTTTTTTATGGGTTTTTTTAAAAGCCCAAAAAATACTGATCCCCTTTTATTATATGGCAAAAAAAAAATCATTATTGAAAACATATAATATTTTTGTACAATCAGAAAAGTTTGTTTTATTTGGGATAATTTAAAAGGGTTTTTTCAATTTCTTATAAAGATTTACTTGAATTTATTTATTTTTGATAAAACTTTAAGTTTTTTTTTGATTTTATAGAAAAAAATTTTTTGAAAATTTCAGATTTTTCCCAAAACAATTAAAAGAAAAGTTCTTTTTTAAAAATCCTCCCCGGGTTCTCGAAAGATCACTTTGGCAAAAAGTAGGTCAAAAAAATGAAAAAAGCGCGTACCCAAATTTTTTTACAAGGAATGAATCGACAATTTTTTTTTTTAATTTTGGCGTTTTTATCCGAGAGGCCCTTTAAATAAAATATTGCCTATCATGGAAAATTTACACCCATATTAAAACGGTTTTTATTGGGGACTTTTTAATTTTGATTTGGGTTTTGATTGGGCCAAAAATTTTTAATTCTGAGGGGATTTTAGTGTGATTTAAAATTTAGATATTCTTTAAAATTTTAAAAAAAAGGAAAATTTTTTCCAATTATTCCTGTAATGGGTCAATTTAAAGGGTTTTTCATTGTTATTTGGGTTCAATATTATACTGGAAAAAATACCCCAAACATTTTTCTTTAAATTTTATCCCTTTCCTTTTTTTATACATTTCATCTTCACCAAAAAATTTTTTACCCTTTCTTTCCTAAATAATGATGTTTTAAAAATAATTAAAAAAATAATAATTTAAAATTTAAAATAAATTTAAAAAAACACCACTATTACCTTTTTGGTTTAATTAATTAAACCTTCTCCATCATCCCATTTCTTCACAATTTGTATTTGTTTTCCAACAAAAGGGAAATTTTTCAAAATATAAATATGAAAAAATTTTAAAAATAAAAAATAATTAAGGATAAATAAAAAATAATTAATTTAAAAGGAACCCGTAGTTCCTTTTTTGGACAAAAATTTTCACGAATCTTAAGAAAAAGAAAAAAAGACCTTCCCAAAAAACCCTTTTAAAAATGTATATAAAAATTTAAAAAATTATAAATTTCAGAGAATGATCCAATATTAAATTTTTTTAAAAGATTAATTGGTGGTCAAAATATTTATGACCTTTTTTTGGGGTTTTTTGAAATTTCCCGGTATTTTAAATTTTAAAAACTGTAGTTAAAAAAAATTTTTTTCAAAATTTAAACTGAATAGAATATTTTATTGAATTATTTCAGGATGTTTCTCATAGAAATCAAGAAATTATGTTGAAAAAAAAATTTCCCAAATCAAAAACTACAATAGAAATTGTTCATTCAAAATTTTTTGAAAAATGTTGAATTTGAAAGGAAAAAAAAAAATGAAAAATATTTTAAAAACTTTTTTACTTTTTTTCTTTGGGAAAATTTTAAAAAAAAAAATTTTTCGCTTTATAAAAACCCCCTTCCTTAAAAACTATTATTGGAAAAAAAACAATTAAAATACTATTTTATGCTTTACTTTATTTCAGTATAGATTATATTAAATAATTGAAAAAATTAGAAAAAAAATACTAAAGAAACAGGAAAAAAGATACTAAAGAATCATCGCACCCGAAGAAGAAGTAATACATTTTTTAAAAATTTTTTTAATAATTATTTTAATTTCTATGAATTTTTTAAAGATGGTGAAAATTAAACTTTTAGAGATGGGTGATGATAAGAGCGGAAAAAATTTAAAGAGAATTTTTTAGAAAAATTATCAGTGATGAGGTATTTCACAAAAAAAGAAATTATTTAATGAAAAACACAAAAAGATTTTAAGTCTATATTTTGCCCTTTTTTTTTTAATTTTCTTAATTTGTTTTTTTTGGATTTTTTACATTATTCAAAGATGAATTTAAAATATTTTTTTGGGAAAAGATATATCACTCAAATAAAAAATTTTGTTGTCCCTTTTTGAACTGTAGCAAATTTTAAATTTAAAAAAAACTTAATTATTTTGTAGTCAATAGGGATATGTTATAAATTAAAAATTTTTAAAAAATTTTTTAATCTATTTTAATCATTTTGCTGTTTTATTATTTGTATTATTTTCATGCTTTTTGGATTTAAAAAAAAGAATTGTATACAAATTTTATTTGTTAATTTTGTTGTAATGGATGCCATTTTTCTTGATGAATTTTTTTGCCATTTTATAACTAATTGGGAAAATTTTAAAAATTAAAATTTTTTAATCCCCTTTAAAAATTTGGGGGAAAATCATCATTTAAATTTTTTTATTTTTTTTTTATATATTTATTATTTTAAAACTTTTTTTCGTGATTGCACTTGTTTAAAAAAATTCATATTTATTAAATTTTTCCCCTTTAAAAAAAGGGTTTCTAAATTTGGAAAATTTTTATTGAATCTTGTAATTTTATTATTTCCCCATTTTTTTTTTTTTTTCTTTTTGGGACCCGGGTTTTTAGTAAAATTTTTGGTACGAATTCTAATTTTTTATTTTTTCAATATTTTCTTTGAATTTGCTTTTTTAAAAAAAGGGATTTTTTAATTTCTTTCAAAAATAATTGTTGGAAAAATTTTTTATATTAGAAACAAAAATATCAGCAATAAATATAAATGCCCTTCATCTTCTTTTTTAAAAAATTTTTTAAAAAATTTTTTTAAATTTTTAAAAATTTTTTAAGGGTTTTTAAATTATTGTGTTGGAATTTATTTTTAAAAATTAAAAATTTTTATTAAATTTTTTAAAATTAAAAATAAAAAAAAAATTGTTTTAATACCAAAGTAATACATAAATACACAAAAAAAAAAAAAATTTAAAATGAATTGGAAAAATTTTTTATTTCAACCGAAAAATATAATTTACTACTACTTTTACTTTCTACTACTTTTTACTACTACACCTTTTTTTTTCTACATCTATAACAATACCAGCAAAATCCACTTTTGTAATCAAAAAAGTAGATGATAAAAAATTTTTGGGAAGATATTTCCTTTTTAGACATATACAAAAATTTAGAAAATGAAAAAAAATCTCCTGTTTTATTTTTATTGGGCTTTGATAATACTTTAGCAGTATATGATAGAAACAAAATTTACCCAAATTTAAAATTTTTCAGTTATTTTCCCAGGATATACTGTCTTTTTCTTATGAAAAATTTAATTATTTTTTAAAAACTGTAAATTAAAAAAATTTTCTTATTTTAAACGACATTGGTAAATGTAAATATATTCATAAATGATAACATTACTTAATAAATTTCTAATAAATTTTAATATATTTTAACTTATAATGATTGTGTTTTAAAAAAAAAAAGAAATTTTAATGTAAAAAAACCTTTTTAAATATATTTTTAAAAAAGAGATCAAATTTTTAAATTTATAATTAGGGTATTATAAATTTTTTGGGGAAAAAGAGATAATGGTAATAGGGAAAAAAAAAATTTAAAAAAAAAAAAATATATATAATTTTAAAAAATTTAATTTAAAACCCTTTTAAAAATTTTAGATATGTAAAGAGTTATTTGGGGCATTTTTAAAATAAAACCCCATTTTATTAAAAAAATTGATGCCCTTCATTAGTATAAAGGGTTAAAAAGGAAAAAAAAAAATGAAGTAAAATGGAATAGTGTTTAAATTTAAATGTTTTGGGGGAAAAAAAATTTCCCTAGAAGGGTACCGCTTTATTTTATTAATCTTTTTTTGTTTAAAAAAAAAATTTCGGGAAAAGGAAAATTTTAAAATAATAATTCTTCCATTATTTTCCCCTAAAACCTCATATTTGTTAGTATGAAAAAAAAATCAATTTTAAAAATTTTAAAACTGATGTTTAAAAATTTAAAGTAAGCAAAGTGACCTCTTATAATTTAAATGAAAAAAATTAATTTAAAAAATTATATTTTTATAATATCTAAAATGATTCAGTTGTAAATTTTTTTATTCATCTTTTGAATTTATATATGTATTAATAGAATTTAAAAATTTTTTTTACGTCAGATATCTTCTAACATTTTAAATTGAAAAAATTTTTCAGGTCTTTTAAAAATTTTAAATTTTTTTTAGTTTGAAAAATTTATTTTTCCCACTAATTCTTTTTTTGAAAGCAATTTAAATTTGATGATTTATAATTAATTTTAATTTGTGTGAAAAGAGATCACTTAAAATTTTTTTTGATTTTAGTAGATTTTTAGTTTCTATTTTTTATTTTTTCATTTAAAAAGGGGTTTGAAGTTCTTTTGTTTTGTAATCTAATTCATCATATTTATTTATTATATCTTTAATATATTTGCACAATAAATAAGAAAAATGTATGAGTTGAATAAAACCAGTATCGAAAGGATATACATTAGTACGTTGAAGGAATGTTATTAAATTTTCTAATTGGTTATATACTTCATAAAATCGTGTTTTAAAAGTATCATTATGGATATTTATTTCTTTAATGGCCACTTTAATTAAAGCATATACAATAATATGTAAATATGATGTCCCTAAAAATGGTGCAATACTTGAATAATCTTTAAAAATATTAAATTCAGTAATTGTATTAATATCTTTAAGATTTTTAATAATTTCAATATCTTCATTAGAGTTTTCAGATAATTTTAATAAATTATAACATATTATTTGAGGTAAGGGTAATAAATCGATAAGTACATTTACAGTTAGTTTTTTTATTTTTTAAAAGAGATTCATAAATTGATTTTTCTAAATCTATTTAAATTTGTAATGCCATTTTAAAATTATTGTCATTTATTGCACTATTAAAAGTTATTATTTGTGTAGGAGGTACTGACATAATTTTATATATTTTTTAATTATCAATGTGTGTTACAATAGGTAACATAGGGTGGCCATAAAGAGTGGATGGTAAATATTTGATAACTTCAGTTATAAAACTTTTATTAGAATGACGCATATTTTCAATAGGAGATATATTTTTCTCTAAAAGACATTTTAAATGAAGCATAGCATGTATTAAAATAACACATATATTAAGTGCAGAAATTCCCATTCCTTGTAAACTAGTATTAAATATTTTCCCTGTTGATGCATTAATATAAGTATTATACAAAATTCGATGAGCACCCAAAACTTTAAATCGTTTATCAATACGATTATTATGTGAAATAGGTAAACTATACGAATCTAATCCACTAATTAAAGAATGATTATTGTTACTACTACTTTCAATTTTATCTGTACTCTTATATAAATTTTGTAATTCTTGTTCAGAATAAAAGATAAAAATGGTTTGGTTAGAATTATCAAAATAAACGTGAATATATTCATTATCTTGAGGATTAATGAGTTTTCCATCTAATAAATTACGATCACCTTCAAGAGCTAATTTTATTATTGAATTAAATTCAGGAACAGATTTCATAATTTCAAAATCGATAAAATAATATTTTAAAGAAAAATTAAAAAATATATTCATCTGCAGTCCAAAATAAATTTTCTACAGTTTTTGTTTTCAATTGTTGAGCAATGTAATTCATAAATCTAATCCAATTGTCATAAACTTTATTCATGGCAAAATTAGCACTTTCATGAACGTAAATTAAAGCAGCAATTGGAGTAGCTTCGATTATTTGAGTATTTCCCAGAGATTCTTCAATATATTGTAATCTTCTTTCTATTCTGTGAAGCTGAGTTAATTCAGATAAATTATAATCATCTATGTAATTACTAGAATTTAAATATTTTTCATTCTTTTTATGACCATCACTATAGTGATAGGAATCTTTTGAACGTAAAGATCCTACCGCTGTTTGAATAAAATCTTTGTTTATTTCTTCTTCTTCTTTTTCCTCTTTCTCTTTATATTCTTCTTCTTCACTGGTTTTATAGTTTTCATTGAATTTTCGTTTTGAATTTGTTTTAGTTTTTTTAATTGTAGTATTAAATTCTTAATTTGTTCGATGGTAACAGTGACATTGTTCTTTATCATTAATTGGTTTAATTTCAATATTTTTTTTTTTAAAGTGTAATTATTCATTATCTTTTTTTATTACTACTTTAAATATATATTAAGTTAAAAACACATACTTTAATTATTATGGGAGTTCATTCATTTAGTAAAAGTTTATCAAAAAGAAGAATTATATTTACAGTTCAAAATGAACCAAAAATTGTAGAGTTTTTATCTGATTCTTTAGGTCAGTCATCATCATCATATAATAATTTAAAATATATTGGTATTGAAGGTTCAATTTTCTTTCATTCTTATTCAGTAGAAGATAGAATTCCAGGAACAGTAGATATAAATGCAACAGCATTAAAAATAAGTAATATTGTTTGTGGCTACTTAAATACATTAACATATATACTATATATGCTACGTAGTAGGTTGGTAGACAGCAACCACCCAGGGAAGTACTACCGTCCTGCCAGATGACTGTGAAACAGAAACCTGGAACTGTTTTGCATGATGGTAGGATTGCTGGTTTCTTTTTCTGTCTCATAAACACGCTAGATAACAGGGATATCTTGCTACTCCTACTTACACTTTGGTCACACTTCACAGACATGCACATGCATATATATATATACATCTAGGTTTTTCTCATTTTTCTAAATAGCTCTTGTTCTTCTTTATTTCTTCTATTGTCCAAGAGGAAGTGGAAAAGAATCTTTCCTCCGTAAGCCATGCGTGTCGTATAGGGCGACTAAAATGCTGGGAGCAATGGGCTAGTAACCCCTTCTCCTGTAGACATTTACTAAAAAAAGAGAAGAAGAAAAACTTTATAAAACTGGGATGCTTAAATGTGCGTCGATGTAGTGTGGATGACAAGAAACAAATGATTGCTGATGTTATGAATGAAAAGAAGTTGGATGTCCTGGCCCTAAGCAAAACAAAGCTGAAGGGGGTAGGGGAGTTTCAGTGGGGGGAAATAAATGGGATTAAATCTGGAGTATCTGAGAGAGTTAGAGCAAAGGAAGGGGTAGCAGTAATGTTAAATGATCAGTTATCGAAGGAGAAAAGAGAATAGGAATGTGTAAATTCAAGAATTATGTGGATTAAAGTAAAGGTTGGATGCAAAAAGTGGGTCATAATAAGCGTGTATCCACCTGGAGAAGAGAGGAATCTAGAGGAGAGAGAGAGATTTTGGGAGATGTTAAGTGAATGCATAGGAGCCTTTGAACCAAGTGAGAGAGTAATTGTGGTAGGCGACCTGAACACTAAAGTAGGAGAAACTCTTAGAGAGGGTGTGGTAGGTAAGTTTGGGGTGCCAGGTGTAAATGATAATGTGAGCCCTTTGATTGAACTTTGTATAGAAAGGGGTTTAGTTATAAGTAATACATATTTTAAGAAAAAGAGGATAAATAAGTTTACAAGATATGATGTAGGGTGAAATGACAGTAGTTTGTTGGATTATGTATTGGTAGATAAAAGACTGTTGAGTAGACTTCAGGATGTACATGTTTATAGAGGGGCCACAGATATATCAGATCACTTTCTAGTTGTAGCTACACTGAGAGTAAAAGATAGATGGGATACAAGGAGAATAGAAGCATCAGGGAAGAGAGAGGTGAAGGTTTATAAACTAAAAGAGGAGGCAGATAGGGTAAGATATAAACAGCTATTGGAGGATAGATGGGCTAATGAGAGCATAGGCAATGGGGTCGAAGAGGTATAGGGTAGGTTTCATAATGTAGTGTTAGAGTGTTCAGCAGAAGTTTGTGGTTACAGGAAAGTGGGTGCGGGAGGGAAGAGGAGCGATTGGTGGAATGATGATGTAAAGAGAGCAGTAAGGGAGAAAAAGTTAGCATATGAGAAGTTTTTACAAAGTAGAAGTGATGCAAGGAGGGAAGAGTATATGGAGAGAAAAGAGGAGAGGTTAAGAGAGTGGTGAAGCAATGTAAAAAGAGAGCAAATGAGAGAGTGGGTGAGATGTTATCAAAAAATTTTGTTGAAAATAAGAAAAAGTTTTGGAGTGAGATTAACAAGTTAAGGAAGCCTAGAGAACAAATGGATTTGTCAGTTAAAATAGGAGAGGAGAGTTATTAAATGGAGAGTTAGAGATATTGGGAAGATGGAGGGAATATTTTGAGGAATTGTTAAATGTTGATGAAGATAGGGAACCTGTGATTTCGTGTATAGGACAAGGAGGAATAACATCTTGTAGGAGTGAGGAAGAGCCAGTTGTGAGTGTGGGGTAGGTTCGTGAGGCAGTAGGTAAAATGAAAGGGGGCAAGGCAGCCGGGATTGATGGGATAAAGATAGAAATGTTAAAAGCAGGTTGGGATATAGTTTTGGAGTGGTTGGTGCAATTATTTAATAAATGTATAGAAGAGGGTAAGGTACCTAGGGATTGGCAGAGAGTATGCATAGTTCCTTTGTATAAAGGCAAAGGGGATAAAAGAGAGTGCAAAAATTATAGGGGGATAAGTCTGCTGAGTATACCTGGTAAATTGTATGGTAGAGTTATTATTGAAAGAATTAAGAGTAAGACGGAGAATAGGATAGCAGATGAACAAGGGGGTGTGTAGACCAGGTGTTTACAGTGAAACATATAAGTGAACAGTATTTAGATAAGGCTAAAGAGGTCTTTGTGGCATCTATAGATTTGGAAAAGGCGTATTACAGGGTGGATAGGGGGGCAATGTGGCAGATGTTGCAAGTGTATGGTGTAGGAGGTAGGTTACTGAAAGCAGTGAAGAGTTTTTACGAGGATAGTGAGGCTCAAGTTAGAGTATGTAGGAAAGAGGGAAATTATTTCCCAGTAAAAGTAGGCCTTAGACAAGGATGTGTGATGTCACCATGGTTGTTTAATATATTTATAGATAGGGTTGTAAGAGAAGTAAATGCGAGGGTCTTGGCAAGAGGCGTGGAGTTAAATGATAAAGAATCACACACAAA
The DNA here is from genome assembly GCF_026875155.1 of Cherax quadricarinatus. NCBI lineage: Eukaryota > Metazoa > Arthropoda > Malacostraca > Decapoda > Parastacidae > Cherax > Cherax quadricarinatus. Next base: position 20,152,145 of record NC_069485.1, read on the forward strand.
GTGGGAGTTGTCACAGCTGCTCTTTGCTGATGACACTGTGCTCTTGGGAGATTCTGAAGAGAAGTTGCAGAGATTGGTAGATGAATTTGGTAGGGTATGCAAAAGAACAAAATTAAAGGTGAATACAGGAAAGAGTAAGTGTTATTGCTGTTCTTACTGCTGAACAGCGGTTTAGTGCCGATGAAGGTAGCGTAGGTAGCAATGATACGGCCGTGGACTAGTTTGGCTTTAATTGGGTAGGAGTGAGTACACAACGGGCAGTGTGAGGGAGTGACCGCAAGCCAGTCCGTGGAGGGGGAGCACTTGTGTACGTCAAGTCGGTCGGCCTCGGAGTGAGAGAGGGTGGGCTGTGCTTCCCACTGACCTAGGTAGGCCTACAGAGGGCAGCACTGAATGCCGCGAAATATGAACTAGTCAGAGCAGACGGCTAGGCTGTGTGCTCTGACAGTACAGGCTGTCTACATTTGCTCGGCCACGCACCTCGCGTCGTCCCGACGCGACAATACTGGTGGGCCCATAGGTATAAAGGAATTACACTAGCTACCCCAGAGAGGGACTGGCTTTCGCTCACTAGTAAATCAAAAATGGACAAAAAAATGCAGCAGGCAAAAAAAAACTCTCCCATCCAGGGGAAGAGAAAACTGGGTTGCCCGCGCTGTTTCATCGAGTAGAGAGCCCGGAGACGTCAGCACTGGAACTAAAATCTTCTATATACAGGTTGTCCGCAGGGCTGAACATCAGTTGACCACTCGTCTACTAATGTTGTTGCACCCTCACATCTGCAAACAATGACTGACAGTAGCATTTCCTAAGGTGTGACATGTAACTCAGAGGGCAGCACTGCCCTGACCGTAATACAGGCTTTTTTTTTCTTTTGTTATAAAACACTGGTGCACATACGTACAATAATACTATATCCATGGAATTCATTACACTCTGGGTACCCTTCTAAAAGTATTTACATAATTACATGATGTTGTCCACCCTGACTCTATTATCGACTAGCTATACAATGTGTGTGCATTTATACCCATTTCTGCAAGCAAACAATTAGCATAACTAGCGTAGGAGTCAGACAAGTCAGTAGGTATGTCAATGTTACAGAAATGTACTGTTGTTCTGGGTCGCAGGCCATAAGTATGGAGCCTTACTGGGCCGTCTTCCGTACCAGTAGCAGTGGGAGAAGGGATAGACGGTTTGTCCCTAACATTAGTCTGATCGTGGCATTGCAATGCACGCGCCTCCAGCTCTGCTTCGGCCTGCATATGGTCCACATACTTCATGTGATCAAGGTGGGCTTCCTTGATAGTTCCCGTAGCAATCTCCCTCACCTCGAACTTATTGCCACGGAGCTGTCGTAGGACACGGTAAGGACCCACAAACTTTGGGACAAGTTTGTGCATACCTGGGGTCTGCACTGGGTTGAGCAACATAACTTTGCAACCTGGTTCCACTTTGCTTTCCTTGGCGCGGGCATTGCGCTCAGATGTGAACCTATCAGTAGCTTTCATAAGGTTCTCTCGTACCCGCTGGAAGACAAGCTGCGTTGTCCTCATCTTTACTACACTGGGGTTATCAGTATCGTAAGTAGGTCTAGGTGGAGTAAACAGAATTTCATATGGTAAGCGCTTGTCATAGCCATACAAAGCAAAATGAGGTGTCTCACGATCGAGCTGTTGAGGAGGAATTTAATGTACACTGAACATCTGGGATAGCCTCATCCCATGTAGTACAACTTGGGTTAACGGTTACTCTGAGCACCTCCAGGACTTTGCAATTTGTACGTTCAGCAAGACCATTACTCGCAGGGTGGCGTGGAGCTACTGGCGCTTGATGAATGTTGAATCTGGAGCAAAGATCCTGCATTATGCTATTTATAAACTCAGACCCATTGTCTGACAGAAGGACACGTGGGCAAGTATGACGAAGAACAACATGCTCACGGAAAGCACTAGCGACCGTTTCCGCGGTTTTATCAGGAATGGGTACTAATTCACTGTACCGCGTCAAGTTATCTACCATTACAAGCAGGTGCTTATTTCCCTTCTCCGAGGTCGAGAAGTTCGTCAACAGGTTGACAGAAGTTCTCTCCCAGGGCTCCTTTGTAATGGGATACTTTAGAATGGGGTTAGGACCTGTAATGGTACCCTTGTGCTGTAGGCAAACAACACACCGGTGTACATGCTTGGCAATGTCCGCTGCCATCTTAGGCCAGAAATATTTCATTCGTGCCTGTTTGATACTGCGGTCCTTCCCGGGGTGCGCTACACCTGGGACATTGTGGATCAACCCAAGAGTAGCTGGTATCATGGACTCTGGTATCACCAGTTGGTATACGGTTCTGCCGGGGTCCACCAGCTGTGCAACACGGCACAGTACTCCTTGGTTGACCACCAAATCCTTCAGTGGAACGGGAGACTTGACCTGTAAGTCAACGTCCTCCTTGGTCAGGAAACAAAGGACTGGAGACCACACAGGGTCCTGTCGTTGGGCTCTCTCGAGATCCTCAACAGAGAACGAATTGCCGACACTCACGAATGCTATATGTCTCGACAGGGCATAGCAAATTTCAGGGTTGTAGTCATTGAACGTGAGCGACCACCGAGCATGCTTTCCCGAGAGGTTTTTATTCGCAAGAAGGGCCAATAAGGGTAAATGATCTGTATAAATCTTGATAGGATAATGATAGATGATATCCCGAAAATGACTCAGGGCCCATACAATGGCTAAAGCTTCTAGCTCTGTCACTGAATAATTGACTTCCGCTTTAGTAAGAACACGGCTAGCATAGGCAATAGGCTGTTGCTTACCATTAGATTCCTGTGACAAGACTGCACCGATGCCAACTTTGCTGGCATCAGTCGTCAAGGTAAATGCCTTGGTGAAATCAGGGAATCTAAGGGTTGGGGCCGATGTTAACTTGTTCTTAAGAATGACAAAAGCTCGTTCCTGATCACACGTCCACTCAAAAGGGGCATCCTTCTTGAGTAAGCGTGTCAGGGGGCAGCAATGGTGGAGAAACCTGCGATAAAGGTGCGGTAGAAACCCGCCAGGCCTATGAAGGACCGGACTGCATCCGCCGTCATGGGTCTGGGGAATTTCTGCACGGCCGAGATTTTAGACTCGTCCGTCTTTTATGCCATTCTGAGTCACTACGTGACCCAGAAATTTTATTTCCTTCCGGAGAGGAAATGACATTTGGAGAGCTTTACCTTAAGATTTGCCTGAGCTAGCCTGTCCAATACCCTGTCAAGTTTCTCAAGATGTGACGGGACATCTTGCGACATGACTATGAGATCATCCAGGTAGACCATGAGCGTGCCACCTAGGAGGGTACGGAAAATTGTCGTCATCAAACGACTAAACGTGATTGGGCTTCCGCGCAAGCCGAAGGGCATCCTCCTGAACTGGTAATGACCAGTTGGCGTAGAGAAAGCTGTCAACTCTCTGCTCTCATCATCGAGGGGGATCTGCCAGAACCCTTGAAGAAGATCAAGAGTTGAAAAGACCTTATTATCGCCGATGTTCTGCAACAGGTCGTTCAGAACTGGCAATGGAAAGCTGTCTGGGATGGTACATGCATTCAGTTTCCTGTAATCGATAACAGGGCGCCAGGTTCCTCTGTCTCTTTCTTGGGAACCAGAATAAGGGAGCATTCCACGGGGAAGTGGACTCCTCAATAACTCCATCCGGAGCATCCGTGTAATGAGTTCTTCGGCGAAGACTCTTTGCGCATGTGGCAGGCGATACGCAGGTACATAAATGGGTTTAGTACCTTTGTCAAGTGGAATATGGTGAGAGATCAGTGGGGTCAAACCCATCGACTCACCATCTAGTGCAACTGCAGAACGTGCACGATTGAGAACCTGGAGAAGTTTTGGAACCTCTTCAGGATAGTCTGTCAAAGCTAGATCATCTTCATGCACGGGCCGGGTGTTGGAAGAGTCAGCAGCAGACTCGCCTGGGAGAACTGCACTCACGAGGAAGTCAGCTGGGGCTTCACCCTCCACTCTCACCGGGAGAGGGAATCTGACAAGGTCGACAAGTGAGGTATTCTTCCGCAGGGGAAATTCTCGACTATGCATGTTGACAACAAGGACTTGCAACTTACCACGTTGCACTGTGTGCAAGGATGGTTCAAGGGAGAGGCCCTTGACTCGGCATGTGTCGTTGTCAACCAGCACATGGTCTCCTTCAAAAGCTCTGCTCACGTACACCATAACAGGAGTGAGCGAGTTAGCTGACAAAGTGACGTCATACTTTGTACAAGCAGTAACTCTGCTCGCTGATGCCATGACACGAGTCAGACAGTCGCCTGCCGACAGGGATACTGCGGCTTGACAACTGCTGGTCTCTACAACAGCGTCAGAGTTAAGAGTGAAGGTTAGACTGGGCGTCCCCAGACTGGGTTTCACTGGTAACTACGCGCTGATGGCCAGGAGGTGATGGGCAACGAGCTCTACTACGAGGTCGATCAGGACAAGAGACCGACCCCGGGGAGAATGTGCTATGGAAACCACCGGTTTCCAACGATTCTAGGCACTGTGCATACTCTGAGACAGAGTAGCACGTAGTGGATCCTAAGCGCACGCCCCAGAAGGGCACATCCACTCCGTTGAATTCGCTTTCCACTCAGCTGGATCTAAACGGATCCTAAAATCTGCCATGGTTTTGAACCCTAGAGCAGGTCACCATGGAAAACAATACCATCTACGACTAAGAATTTTGCGGACAGCTTGTTGACCCTGGACCACAAATTCTAGCGTTGTGCGACCGCGAACCGTCAGCGGTTTTACTGAGACTCCTCTCAAGGTCTGAATGGCAGACGGCTCTGTCAACATGGCCGCGTGAAGGCCAATGTCTCGGAAAAAAGTGGAGCGGACAATGTTAACCACCGAACCTGTATCTAGGAAAGCTGAACAGGCTTATGTGGACAGTGGACTCGATGAGTGGTCCACATGGGTTGTCATACCGAACATGAAGGCATGACAGGCCGACGAGATCCCCGGAGTCACAGCTGCTCGAGGCTCGACGCTTGTTGATGAGGCTCGACCTGGAAGGTACGGTACGAGTCTCGGCAACAACGTCAAGACACTCTGTTTCCTCACTGTCGGCAAGCGTATCACTGCCCAGGGCGGCGAATGCATTGCGGACAGGGACGGAATACAGCGACTCCGACAGGGTTACTATGTGTTTCGCTGGTTTTGCGGATGCGCCTCTTCCCCCGAACTAGTGGAAGGGCTTCTACGAGCACGTGCATTGCGCGACGACTGCTTGCTCCACTCAGCTGACAGCATACTTTGCAGCTTGTTACACTCATGGGAGGTATGACTGGAAGTATTGTGGTACATACAGACTCCCTCGCGAGGCTGAGCATGGGGACGGTGACGGTTACCTTGATACTGAGCGTGGGGACGGTTGCGGTTACTTTGATACTGAGCGTGGGGACGGTTACGGTTACTGGGATACTGAGCGTGGGGACTGTGACAGTTACTTTGCGGGGACTTAGGTTTGTAACACTCCGATCGGTAGTGCCCTCGTTTGTCACAGTTGAAACAAGTCACTACACGCTTAGCGGGTGAGGTTGGGGGTGGTGTCTGCTGGCGACGTTTCGCCCTGGTCCAGGAAGTCGATGACTGCCTTTTTGTATGAGACTGACTGTTGTTACTGTGGTCAATATTTTTACTTAGGCGCGTGTTAGTGGGACTGGGGTTAGAAACTTTGTGGGCTGGCTGTCTGACAGCAGCAGCAAAAGTGACTTCCGGCTGCGACCGCGGGGTCACTGTGGACGGCGCCGGAAGGATGGGTAGGGGATCATCCGCAAAGCGGCAAACCTTGCATTGCTCGGAAGGCGGCTTGAGCGAGTCGATGGCGTCATATGCACCCAGGATGTCGTGCTGAGGGCCGAGTCCTAGCGCATCAATGGCAACCCAGAGGTTAGGGGCGGCATCCCTCCGCATGATGCCGACAGCCAGCATGGGGATGATGTCTTTAGCAGCAATACGGCCATCACCATCCACCCACTTAGTGGAGTTGATGGCATCAGTAAAGTCCGTGGTGGCTTGCTCGAACCGGCAAACGCAAGCCAGGGGGCTTTCGTGCCGGTATTGACATTCGGCCAAGACGCTGGTAACGATGTCAATGTAATGATGTTGGCGACTACGCCGAAAATAACGCCTAAATTCCTCCTTAAGTTCATCCCAAGACTTAATTTACAAACGCGCTTGAGCTGCACAAAGGCACCTATATCACCCTGGGTGAGATCCACTGCTGCAACAGCAGCACGAATGTACTGTGTATCCGTTGGACTATCAAATAGAGCCTGAACAGTCGTCTCGACTGACTGCAGCCATGGCTCTAAACTATTTGAACGACCGTCAAAAATAAGGGTCGGGTATGGACGATGAGCCTGCCCACTGGTGGTCGAGGCTTGAGCCACAAGTTGACCAACTGTCGTTGGGGCTTCGATGCCCTGCCGCGTGTTCACGCTGGCTGAGGCACCATTGGCTGCACCAGCAGAATCTGGACTAACGGCATGGCCACTGCGTGTCTTAGTCATGACGTCAATTGTTCAAATGCAATTAGGTCACGAAGAGGGTAAACAGGTCAGAGCAAGAAATGGTATGCACTGGCTACAATTCAAAACAGAGTCAAAGAGAACTCAGCACCACAGTACTAGGTAAACTGCTTAGTGATAGAAATGATTTGAGCAAAACAACAATAAAAAGGGAAATAGTGATACACTCTGAACACAAAATAAGAGATGTATGCAAGTGAATGTACTACAGGGAAGTGCTCAAAATGAAGCTAAGGATAGTCAATAATTTCACCAGGAATCTGGCAACAAAATTTATGAAAAGGAGTTGAACTGTAAACACTGGTAGCAAAAATTGCACAAAAATCAAAATAAATCAGGTACTACACAACACTAAACTGTGCTGCAAGCACAGTTTAAAAAGATTGCGGGTGCTAGCAGTTGCAAATTGAAACGCAAAAAAAAGGGTAATTCACTTGCACAAGGGAAGCTGGCACAGAAAAGATATCAGAGTATGGAATAGTGCCAAAAATCACAGAAAAAAAAATACACTGTATCCAGAATTGCTATATTGCACACAAAATAAAATTAATAAAAATGCAAATTATTAAATTCAAGAATATGGCAAAGGTTAGCTGGTGTTAGCAGGGTGTACACTGGCAAAAAAAAACAAATTGCACAATCTCAAGGTCAAAATTAATTAACTTCACAAGGAATTTTGGTAATTAATGGTAAATAAGCAGGTTCCCAAAAATACACTCAATGACTTGGGTATACAAAATAGCAAAATGCAATGCACATAGGTGAATATTCACAGATAAAACATAGAATATATGTAGAGCAAATAAATGGGGAAACAGAAGAAAAGTTTAATGGGCTAGGCACAGATTGTATCACTGCAGGTAGAATAAACTAATACTTGAAGATTACACTTATTAAAAGAAAAAAAACACTAACAAACAAAACAGTGCAGGGGTGTCAACAATCTGTGGCTAACTTGCAGGTGCAACTAGCAAAATAACAGCACACAGGAATTACATGAAAACTGTATGTGAGAGGTAAATTGTGTAAATGGTTAACACTGAACAATTTACTGAAGTATGGCTTCAGTAACTGTAACTGTATTGGTGCAGGACAGTTAAATAATGTCACAAAATATTAGGAAATGCTAGGTAAGTCACTGTTTACTTAACTTTGAGTGCAGGAGATGGACGAAGGTACGGGTGCTGCAGGTCCTGGAACTTTCAGTGATGCTCTAGTAACACTACACACCTCGTAGCATTTGTATACTGCTATGGGGCTTCAATGTCGTAGAAAAAATTATCAGAATGGACTTGGGAAGAACAGGAAGGACCAGGGTAACTCTGTGGAGGTATAAGATATTAGAAGAACGTGGATACCCGGCATGAACCACAGCTGTGTGTTGGTTGTTTACACTGGCAAGCATGTCTGGGCGCGCTGACTGACTGCGGCTTCAGCACACGGAGAACAAAACATTTACTGCACTACTAGAACGTGCTAAAAACAAGCTTAAGTGAAACTTTGAACTGGGACGAGTAAGTTTTACTGTAACAAATCACTGGGGAAAACAGAACTGGTGATGAACTGGGAATATAACAGCAAGGGAAAGGAAAAAAAAAATTAAACTGGGCAACAAAAAAAAAACTGCACTGGCTGGAGATACGTAGACGCTGAGTAGTTGTAGACACTATGATGAGTCACGAGCTGCTGTAGACGCTGAACTGAGCTGGCTTAGGGGCTAAGCCAACTGGGTTCCCACGTGGTTAAGCAAGGTAGAACTTCTTGGAGGAAACTGGGAAGAACACAACACACATGGACGGCGAGATGGACGTCGTTGCGTAGCAGAGAAGGCTGTAGAGGAGGCTGGTGTGTTTACACGCTGATTAGGGTAGAAACCAACCCCAGAGCTGCCTCGTGGTCACGCGTGGAGCCACACGAAGCCAACACACTAAACGGCCTCACCTCTACTTCTTGTAGCTGAGAAGGGCGTAGGGACGCTGTAGGAGGCAGGAGAATGGTGCTGGAGAGTGTTGAAGGGCTGTAGAGAGGGTGATGAGGTGAACACGTGACTGCTAAGGCTGGAGATGATGCCGTGACGCATATGTCCAGATTTTGTGGGAAAAATCTAGGACGAAGATCTATCTCAGGTCCCGTCAAGACGCTGGGAGTAACAGATAACTCTTTAGGCCAGCAGGTGCGTTGGATGACGACGGATGATGTTGACTGGCGTCGACCGATGGTGTTGACCCCTCCACCCTGAAGAGGCTCACAATGCCACTGACTCCGCTGTCACCACTGTTATTGCTGTTCTTACTGCTGAACAGCGGTTTAGTGCCGATGAAGGTAGCGTAGGTAGCAATGATACGGCTGTGGACTAGTTTGGCTTTAATTGGGTAGGAGTGAGTACACAACGGGCAGTGTGAGGGAGTGACCGCAAGCCAGTCCGTGGAGGGGGAGCACTTGTGTACGTCAAGTCGGTCGGCCTCGGAGTGAGAGAGGGTGGGCTGTGCTTCCCACTGACCTAGGTAGGCCTACAGAGGGCAGCACTGAATGCCGCGAAATATGAACTAGTCAGAGCAGACGGCTAGGCTGTGTGCTCTGACAGTACAGGCTGTCTACATAAGGTTATGATGGTAACAAAAAGATTACGTGATGAAAGATTGAATATCAGATTGGAGGGAAAGAGTATGTAGGAGGTGAATATATTCAGATACTTGGGAGTGGACGTGTCAGCAGATGGGTCTATGAAAGATGAGGTGAATCATAGAATTGATGAGGGGAAAAGAGTGAGTGGTGCACTTAGGAGTCTGTGGAGACAAAGAACTTTGTCCTTGGAGGCAAAGAAAGGAATGTATGAGAGTATAGTTTTACCAACGCTCTTATATGGGTGTGAAGCATGGGTGATGAATGTTGCAGCGAGGAGAAGGCTGGAGGCAGTGGAGATGACATGTCTGAGGGCAATGTGTGCTGTGAATATAATGCAGAGAATTCGTAGTTTGGAAGTTAGGAGGAGGTGCAGGATTACCAAAACTGTTGTCCAGAGGGCTGAGGAAGGGTTGTTGAGGTGGTTCGGACATGTAGAGAGAATGGAGCGAAACAGAATGACTTCAAGAGTGTATCAGTCTGTAGTGGAAGAAAGGCGGGGTAGAGGTCGGCCTTGGAAAGGTTGGAGAGAGGGGGTAAAGGAGGTTTTGTGTGCGAGGGGCTTCGACTTCCAGCAGGCATGCGTGAGCGTGTTTAATATGAGTGAATCGAGACAAAAGGCTTTTAATACTTGACGTGCTGTTGGAGTGTGAGCAAAGTAACATTTATGAAGGGGTTCAGGGAAACCGGCAGGCCGGACTTGAGTCCTGGAGATGGGAAGTACAGTTCCTGCACTCTGAAGGAGGGGTGTTAATGTTGCAGTTTAAAAACTGTAGTGTAAAGCACCCTTCTGGCAAGACAGTGATGGAGTGAATGATGGTGAAAGTTTTTCTTTTTCAGGCCAGCCTGCCTTGGTGGGAATCGGGCAGTGTGATAATAATAATAAAAACTATATAATGATAAAAATAATACAAAATATCAAAAAAATAAAATTATTCTCCATTTTGTTATCGATGGTAAACAAATTTATATGAAAAATAGAAATGTAAAAATGTATAAAGATATATTTTCTTTACTTTCTCCACATGAGAAACTAATACTAGAAAAATGTACAATTTCTCAATTAGAAAATAATCTAAAAAAAATTAATCAATCTAATGATATAAAATATCAACTGTTTTTACTTTCATCAAAAAATATACCTTTTGAACAATGTATAGAAGGAGAATTATTATTGTATCAATTTATAAATAAAATTAATTTATTTAATCAGAATAATAGTAAAAACAATCGATATATAATTATTAGTAATGATTCAGATATTTATACCACATGTATTTTAAGGCAAGATTTACAACTCATTATAATTTGTCCTCCTTTAATTAATAATGAAAAGGAAATGTATCCATGTATAAGTATTAGTAATTATAATTATATATTAAAATCAATTAAAATGAATAATTTACAATTATTTCATTTTATACTACTTTATTTTATATTTTTTGGTAGTGATTATAACTTGGGTTTAGTTTCATGTTGGACAAAAAGTAAAGAACTTATAATTAAAAATGCTGTTCTTGCTGTTCAGACTAATATAATATTTATTTTTTCTCAAATGCGTAGAAATTATTCTAAAACAAATGAAAAAATAGTATTTGATAAATTTGGGGTAGTAAATTATGATTATTATTTAATAATTTTTAAACTAATAATATATGAAGCTATACAAAGTATTAAGTATTATAAATCATTAGGAAAATTTAACCCTTCTCAGTTACTGCTTTATGAAAACAATGATATAAAAATTCTAGTTAAAACAATGAAATCGTAATTCTATACATTTGTTAAATTCATTAGTTAATTTTTGTCCAAAATTGTCATTAGGATTATAATAAATTCGTATTATTGGCTGAATAATAATATTTTGTTTTTTCTCATTAATTAAATATGTATGTTTTTTTAAACGTCCTAATTTTATATTTTTCTTTGGAAAAATATTTTCCATTTTGCACTTTATTTGATTAATGGGAGTAGTATTAAAATTGAAGTTTTTCATGTTATATTTGACTGCACTTTTAAAAATATGAAAAGTTGTATTCTATTTTATAACATAAAATTATTTTTGTATTCTTAATAAATTTCTCATCATAAAAATATTCTTCACACTTCCATTTTTTATACCATTTTTCTCCAGTAAGATTATTAGTTATAATGTAATGTAAAATATCAATTTTCAATATTGAGTCTGTAACAATGTAGACTGGACGTTGTAGAAGACTAGGAAAAGTAAATTTCTTATGAGTGACGATTTTATCCACAGCATCTAGTAATAAACTTATAACTTCTGAACTTGTCACAAACTTCTTATTATCTTCAATTGAAGTTAATAATGTTCCATTCGAATCAAATATTTCTATTTTTTGAATACAACAGTATTTTTTTGTCTTTTTATTATTATTACTTAGTCCTGTACTAGACAAGTAAAAAGAACATGAATCTTCACTTTTTATATTTTTTTCATTACTATGTATTAAATTCATATTGATAAATATATCATGAGAATAAAATGGTAAGTTTATCTTTTTATTTTTTTCACTCATTATTTGATGATAAAATTGGTGATGAAAGTAGTGGTGTAGATGTTGTTAAAACTTCAGAAGAAGAAGAAGAATTAGGTAATAGATGATGTGACTGTTGATGCTGCTTCTGCTGATCTGGTGGTTGTGATCGGTTTATACGTCCTTTATATTGGAGGTTACTGGGTGAATAGTTGGTAGTATTGTTATTATTATTTAGATGAAAAAGTATTGGATATTGTGGTAGTGGAAGAGGAGGAGGAGGAGGTAGATAATAACAATACATAGGCATTGATGTATTTAATTGTTGTTGTTGTTGTAAATAATAAGGATTATGAGAAGACATTACAGGAAAATTTTGTTGTTGTTGTTGTTGTTGTTTTAACATATTTATTTGATTTTCTTTTAATAATTTAAAGCGATCATGTAAAATTTTTTGAATTTCTGAAACTTGCTTTTCTGTTTCTTTGTTTCTTTGTTCTTCATTTAACTGAATACAATTTTTAATATAATCATCAATAATTTTTGTAATTTCATCATTTTTAATAATTTTTGTCTATTCTAATGTAGGTCTAAATGGAAATGAAGGAAGACTAGATAGTAATTTTATAAGAGATTATATTAATGATTCAAGAAATTCTTTTGAAATATAATTTAATGTATCATCCTCTGTAATAATAGGCAAATTTGATTGAATTATATTATCCAAAAAAATTTGCATATTATCAGGGAATTTAGAAGAATCAATAATCATACTTTTACCTATCTTTTTAAAATTAAAAACATTAGAATCCATAATTAATATCATTTATTTTTATTTATAAAACTAATTATGAATATTTATTTAAACTAAATTTAATTTTTTTAATAGCCTTTTTTTTTCTTTTTCAGATGTAAAATATATGAAATTATATAGTAAGAAGAAGAATAAGAAAAGAAGAATCCTTATTGTTAGAAGATGGGTAGAGTGAAGTGTTGAATTTGTGAGAGGGAGGGGCATAGCTAAGCTTATCCCATAACCACCAGAAATTCCCAAGATAAAAAATTTCTTAACTGGCAACTGTGTACTGTTAACGAAAGAAGGAAGGTTCAGCACTTTATTCATATTAGTCTGTTTTTGAATTAGTGATGAGATGGCTAGTGCTATTTTCTCTAAAAGAGTTCCTCAGAGAGTATTTAGACATCGTTTAAAAAGATATTGTCCTAGCTTCAGATATTATACACTGAAACGAAGTAAACTAAAAGGAACAAATGAAAATGACCTCAGATCATATGCCATAAAAGGAATTTATTACTATCATAGAAATAATGGTGTAACTCCATCAGCATTTGCCTATATGTGTCATTTTTGTGATTCAATTATTCAAGTGAACAAACTTTCTGAACATAGTTGTTCAAAAAATAGAAAAACCTTCATAATAACACACCTAAATTGATAGATAAAATTTTATCTATCATACATACATACACAAATACTTCTTCACCACATAAAGGAGTAAATTACTACAAAAGAAGTGAATCACTTTTCAAAAAAAATAACATTGATGATTTACAAAAAGATGGAATATTTCTGAATGCCTCTTCATTCCCACCAAGATTTCACTGTAGGTGTTGTGATGTTTTCTATTATTTGGATGATTTTAGTAATTCTGAAGAACTCTTTGAAGAACATTTAAAAGTAAAGAAAAAAAAGAAGATCCTAATAATCTTTCATATTATTTAAATGAACTTATAGAATGTGAACCTGATATTTATAAGACAGTCTCAGTTGATGATGTTCCCTATGAAAGTGAAGTATTAAAAAATAGAATTTATTTTACTAGAAGTATACATTTCACCAAAAAGGATTTATCATATGATATAATTGCATATAAAAAAATCTTGGAAAAAACAATTCCTGGTGAAATAAATAATGGGAAAAGAAAAACAGATGACATTAACAAAATAAAAAATAAAAAAAATGAAATGTGATGAAAATTCACAACTGCAACAAGACCAAAATAAAGAAACTGCAGCAAATATTGAACTTAATAATGCAGTACAATCAATGTTATTAAATGAAGGATTAACAGATAATGATTATTCAATACAAGACAATAATAACCAATATTTTCAGTCTACAAATTATATTCCAGTTAATGAAGAACAAGTAGAACAAGTTTTTATATACACTCAGAATTCAGTGGCTGATAGAGGACATATATCCTATGATGAAAAAACTTCAGTACAAGAAACTTATCAATGTGTTCAAACTACTCAACCTACTCAGCCTACGGAGTACAACATTTCATTTAGAAAAATAAATTATGATCAACCTTTAATAGAACTAATAAATAATGAGAAATTTGTAGATCAGTTCTTAGAAACAACAACTGAAATAAATCCTCCTTCAACAACTGAAATGTATCTAACTGAAATGGATCCTCTTTCAATAACTGAAATGTATCCTCCTTCAACAACTGAAATGTATCCTCCTTCAACAACTGAAATGTATCCTCCTTCAACAACTGAAATGCATCCTCCTCCACCACCTCCACCTAAAATTCAACCTTCATTACCACAACAACTAGAAAATATTTCAAATTTCATAGAAACATTAAATGATGTAGATATAAACTTTGATATAGCAGCACCATCACCATATACAGAAAAATTAATTAAAGAAGTGGATAATGAAGCAGAAAATATAAATTTTCCTGAAGACAAAATGCAAGAGGTAACAAAAATAGTTGATCATTCAAAAAAAATGTTAACGACACTCTCAGTTATAAAAAATAAACTACAAGTTTGTTGGAAAACATATTTTGAAAATATAAAAAAATGTGTTGGTAAGTAATATAGATTTTTTTCTGAATTTTATATATTTTTATAAAATATTATAAATAATTTTATTTTTATAATAAACAAATTTATTTATATTTATACATTAATAATAATTTTCTATAATTTTAGAAAATAATTCATCACTTCAACTTAAACCACAACAAGGATCAGAACAAGAACAAGAACTTTCTGTATTAGACCAAGTACAATCACAAGCACAAGCAATCGAACAAGCAGCAGAAAAAGAACCAGAAGTGTCTGATTCTAATAAAATTACTACAAGCATGTTTGATGATACTACTGATGAAAATTGTACTACTGATGATGATGATGATAATGATGATGATGATGATAGTTAAAAAAAAAGTTCTATATTGTAATTATATAGTAATTTTTTTATATGCTTCAATTATTAGGACAATAAAATTATAACAACTTTATGTTACTATTTATTTAGGGTAAATTATGAATATTATAATTTTCTAAATTATAACCCAAGAAATTCATAATATTATTCATTAAATTACTAGATTTGTGATTAACAGTTTTAATTTTTTTGATATATAATGAAAATTTTTGTATATTCGATTTTACCCAATTGTATTCATCAACATTATCAATAATTTCTATTTCAACATTTAAATAATAAGAATTATTTTCTAAAATTGTACATGAACAATACCATTTTACTTGGTCTGGCCAAGTTAAATGTAACAATAAACATTGCATTTTAAATTCTACAATTTCTTCAATGATACAATTAGCTAAAATACATTCTTTACCATTAAAATAATTATAATATTCACTTTGATATAACTCTTCACATGATACTATTAACATTAAAGTTAAACGATTTATTTCATTTAATAAACTGGCACATGTAGAGTTATATTTATCAGTTAAATGTAAATTACATTGTAAATTTTGAATATCTGAATTTAATACAGGTGAACTATAAAAATTAATTTTATTTGTTGAATTATTATACCCTTTAATTAAATTTTTAGCAATTATCTGACATATACTTGTAATACTTTGAGAAGGAATTTTTTTATAGTATGGTATAAATTTGGGAATAGTGTAAGGTTTTTCTAATTTTATTCTGTCACCAAAATGACGAATAGTTCTATTTTTAATATTATATACTGTTACTGTAAATAAAGATGGCAGCTTACGTAGAATTTGGTTATCACCATATACCTATACATATTTTATAGAATACTTATTTAAATGACATTTAATAAATTTATTTAATTCAGACATAGTATATCCATTATTTATATATTCTTTTTCTTCTTCTTTTTCAATTTCTTCATTTCCTTTATTATTTAAATTATTTTCTTTTTCATTAAAACATTTTTTTTTCATTGATTTTAAACAAATATAAATATTTTTTAATGGTACATGAAAATTTTGTTTATCAACATACTTAAACTTTTCAAGTAAATTTAACATTAAAATAGAGGCCTCATGTAAAATATGTTTTAACCTAAAATGTTTGTAGTAAACAGGAATATAGTTAAAAGCAAGCAGTAAAACATTTTCCTTTTCCATAGTTATAATAAAACTACATTTTCATTTATTTTTATATACTTAAAAAAAATAAATTATTAATATTATTATTTCGAAATGCTAAAGGATGGGCATTATCTTCTAGATTAGATATAACATTTATATTCATATGATTTTGATATTGATATTGATAGTCTTGCATTTTTACCCCAATAAATTTTGTCATTATTATATTCTAATAGAGTATTTTCATTATTAAGATAGTCTTCTCCTTCTAAAAATTTGTGTATCAACATAATTTTCAAGTAAATTTACAATTGAAATATGTTTTAACCTAAAATATTTGTATGTAATAAACAGGAATATAGTTAAAAGTAAGCAGTAAAACATTTTTCTTTTTCATAGTTATAATAAAACTATATTTTAATTTATTTTTATATACTTAAAAAAATAAATTATTAATATTATTAATTATATATATACAATTGAAGGTAAATTATTAATATTATTATTAATATTATTATTATTTCGAAATGCTAAAGGATGGGCATTATCTTGTAGATTAGATATAACATTTATATTCATATGATTTTGATAATTTTGTTTCATTGCTAATCTTGCATTTTTACCCCAATAAATTTTGTCATTATTATATTCTAATAGAGTATTTTCATTATTAAGATAGTCTTCTTCTTCTTTTTCTTCTTCTTCTTTTTCTTCTTCTTCATCTATATTTCCTCGATTTATATAATGATTTATAATTACTTTAATATTAGGATGGCCTAAAATTTCACCAATAATTTTTAATATTGTAATAGGATCATCGCAAAAATGCTTAGACAAATTATTAAATGTTCGAGTGGCAAAATCAACATGTATTGAATGAGTTCCCGATCGTTTAAGATCTTCATTAGTTAAACTTGGATTTTTTTGTTTTGC
>NC_069485.1:20169633-20188182 GCF_026875155.1 Cherax quadricarinatus
GAAGAATTAGAACATTTACAATCAAAATTTGAGAAAACACTTACCTTTTAGTTTTCTTAAGTTAGCATTTGAAAATTCTCTTGGTGTATTAGTTTTAGCACAAAAAAAACATTATATGACAATTCAAGAATGTGAAGTTGGAAATAAGTGTAAAATAAGTAGGTTTAAAGAATCATAGTGATATGAGATAATATAATTCAACAGATACTTATTATTTTACGAGATAATAATAACAATAATAATTCTGATGATGATAACCATCTTCTCTTGTTAGAATGTATAAAAAAATTAATTACTGATTGGTTTAATAAGATTATAATGGAAAATGATAATAGTAAAGAAATTAATGAATATTCTGAATGGCCATTTAAAAATACAATTAAAATTCGACCACTTTATACTTATAAATCGACAACTTGTATTATCTATTGTTTAGGTATAAAAATTGAGAATGAAAACCCTGGATTTTTTAAATCAGAAGCAGGCACTCATATTTCTTATTATATAATGATCCTTCTTATTCCTCAAATTAAACATTTACCAAAAAGTGCCTTTATTTGTCCGATAGATTTATTTAAATATAAAATTCAAACTGTGAATCGGTCTGTGGGTTTAATTGCAGATGTAGGTCAAACTATTAATGCTCTTATTAAAGCTATAGATTGTCAATCATATTCTATAGAAAACTTAAGTATTAGTTATCAAACAAATGAGAGATATAATCTTTATCAGAAACATATTAATCAAGGATATAAAGTTTGTAATTTAAGCATGTGTAAGTTATTTTCATCATCATATCTTAAAATTGATTTGTCTACATTATTCCCTGCTTTTTACAACAATTATGTTTTAAACCCTTTTTTTTTATAGTTCATCTTTAAGTAATATAAATAAATGGTGGTGGTGGGAAGAAGATAGAAAAGAGAGTGAAAATGATGATAATTCAATAGAAAATATAGTAACAAATAAAGTAGTAAAAAAACATTGTAAAAATAATTATTCTTTTATTCTTAATATTACTTTGCATTATAATGAAGGAAAAATGTGGGCTTCTTTAAATTCAGATATTCAAAAGAAAATATTTAATAATTTCAAAGATATCTCTACATTTTTAACATGTACTATTGCTAAATTTACTAAACTAATACCAGTCTGTGCTGTGAATTCTTCTTCTTCTTCCAATACAATATTTTCATTAACTACATTTGATGAAATTATTGCTTTTTTAGGTTTTGTATATAATATTGAAAATGTAAAGGATCTAGTACTCTTACCTCCAATACATAATAATAATAATAATAATAATAATAATAAATAATAATAATAATGTAATAAAAATAATAATGATAAATGGTTAAAATTTTTACCTATTGTAGCATTACGAAATGGAATTAGAATCACCATTTTGAGAAAAAATTTCCTTTACATTTTTTATTTTTTTCTATAATATATAAGAATTTTTCAATTGTTAAATTAATATAAATGAATTCAATCGCAAAAACATCTTATTATAAAGCTTTGCAACAACATTTATTATAAAGCTTGCAACAAAAAACAACAACAAATGTACCTCTCCCTCTCCTTCTCAAATCACATCAATACCATCAAAAAAAAAAACAGCAAAAAGTATTCTCTTCCAAATTAAAACCACCACCACCACAATCTTGGCTTTAAAAGAACAACAAGAATTATTTTTAAATACGTTACTTTAAATTAAAAAAAGAGGAGGAGGTTTTTAAAATAGGTCGTAAAAATGTTAGTAAAGAAATAGAATCTCCTTAGCATTACCCCCCGAAGAACCACCTAATTAAAATAATGAACAGTGACTCCCCATTCGAATAGAAGAAATTTCACAAACCAAAAAATTTAAAATTTTTTAAAAGTTTTTTAAGCTCAGTATAAAATGTACAAATTATACGTTCTTTCAAAAGGTAATAACAACCAAATTTGGGAAAAATCTTGACGATTTAAAATTAATGTGAGTATTTGAAAAAATTAAAATTAGGTTGATAAAATTAATTATTTAGTTTAGGTGGGTCTGAAAAAGCTTATCGATGTCCTAATAAATATCTGGTATAGAGTTTAATGAAAGTTTTTAATACAATTTTTTAAAAATTTTTTTTTTCCTTTAATAAAAGATTTGAAAGCCAAACATAAAGCTAAAATAAATTTTAGACGTAAAGGTAAAGGGAAATGGAGTGCTGTATGTATGTCGAGCCTCATAACAATAAACAATGTACTATAAATTGTCAAAAATTTTATCTACAAAATATTATGGGGGATGATGGAAAGATTTTTATTAATGAATGTTTAATGAAACGTATTTCACTTGGAGTTCAGTTTTGTCCATTTGTGTCAAAGAAACTGCTGTTGCTAGTAATGATAAATTATTCACAACCCTTTAGGTAATTTATTTGTAAAAAATTCTAAATTATACGGTATTGGACTTCATCAAGTTCCATATGTTTAGGGAAACTTTTATAGATACAATAGAAGTAAAATACCTGTTAATGCCATAATTTCATTTGATATAGTGATTTGGGAGTAATTGAAGGAAAATTGATTCTTTATTTACGCAATCTTGATTCGGTTTTTTATTCGGATATTCCAGCAAGTAATATACAAAAGACTGCACCTAATGCTATAAAAATATTTTTATCAACTAAAAATTTATATGTAAAAAATTAGGTGATAAGTATAAAGAAATAATTCTTAAAGTAATTTAAAAAAGATATTTATGATAATGTCTACAATAAAAATAATAGTAATTTTAATAAATGTCATTGTAATAATGAATCATCTTTAAAACGGAAAAAAATGGACGATGGTGATGAATGTAAAACAATAAATGATAAGAATGATATTTTTAATCATTCAGATATAATAGCAGCATCATCAGCATCAATTTTAATGGGGAGAATAAACACAACTACTACTACTGCTGCTGCTTCTGCTACTACTATTGATAATGATAATGCTGCTGCTGTTACTGTTGTTGTTAATGATTATGAGAAAGATGAAAATGATGCAATAAATTTTCTTAATAATATCATTTAATGTATTTTAATAAAGAATGTATTGTAATATATAATAAATAAATAAAAAAAATGACTACACCTAATATTGTTTCATTGATACTTGATAAAGTAGATTTCTTTAATATTATTGGATCTTCCAGAATAAAAGAGAGAATAGATATCAAGAAATTATTAGAAAACTCTGACAATAATAATAATAATCAACAAACTATTTTACTTTTAAATAATATCCTTAAAATGTTTGATATTTCTGATCGATATATACTAATGTATGATGTAACTTTTCCTAAAAGAATGAAAAATATTATAGAACAATTAAAGGATGAAAATAAAAATCTTTTACAAGCCATTGTTGAAAAGCAAGAAGAAATAAATAATCTACAAGATACTGCCAATGAAAATAATAATGAATATGAAAAAAATTTACAAATAATAAAAGAATTAATAGATGAAAAACAAAATTAATGCAAGATATTGAAGATAAAAGAAGTAAAATTATAAATATTAATGTTCAATTAAATACGTCAAAAGAAAATTTAAAGGAATGTATAGAACAAAAAGAAAAGTTAAATAAAGAGATTAAAGAAATTAAAAAAGATAAAAAAATGAAATGCTTGATTTTTCCAAAAAAAAAAAAAAAAAAAAAAAGAAATCTTTAAAAAATGCAAAAAAGATTTAAATGATGTTAATTATCAATTAACACAATTAAATTCTGAAAAAAATAGACTAAAAATACAACTTGATAACGAAATTGAAGAAATTAAAATTATTAAAAATAAAATAGATAAATTAAATGATAAAATTAACCCTTTGACTGTTTCAGGCCCCTCTCTGAAACTGTCATTCTATGTCGCCAAATATTCGAAAAAAAAAATTATTTTTTCTTATGAAAATGTTAGGAATATTTTTACTAGTGTTTTAAGCCTAAAAAAAAATTTTGCCATCAGTACTTACCGAGATATAGAGCCGCAAAGTTTGCAGAAATTGACGTGCGTATGGCAACAGCGGCGACTGCCGCCCACCGGTATACTTTTATTTACTCTAATTCAAAAGGTTTCTTGCATTTTTCAATATTTTTCTTTTTCCAGGTAACTTATGTGGCCTATGAGACCAATGTAAGGGCATTGTTAAAATTAGACTCATTATTTACAACACAATAACAGAAAAAAACTTTTTCATTATTAGTTTGTGTATACACTTGGTTTGCACAAACAAACAATAAAAAAACAACTTTATTACATTGTTCCTAATTTTATACATATGTACAGTCCTAACCACGTTCCTAGAACTGCTGCAGCTTGGGGGAACCTTTAAAACAGGGTATAGAGGGGGCACTTCACACCCTACCAAAAAAAACGGTGTCCTGCGTTTTGGGGGCATTTTGTGCTATGCATCATACATAACCCCTTTTTTTTGAGCATTTTTCTTGGCATTTGTAGGAGGCGTTGTATAGGGTAGTGTCATCAGGCTTCAACAAGATGACGTTGGGGGCCTGGTTATTGAGGGTTGCCCCTTGGTACTTTGAAAATTATTTGTCTATTACTGGAAGGCTAAATTCACCATTTTGGTGTTTTGTTGTCTTTTAACTTTTATATGTTATAAGCATTTAGCATAGAGATATCAACAAAATGGAAAAAAAGTTTGAATTTCCCTTATAACTCCCCCCAAACCCCCTTGATTTTCCCCCCCATTTTCCACTGGCCCCTATTGATTTAACCCCCCAAAATACAAAAAAAAAGGGTGTTTGGGTTTTTGTTTTGTCCCGCCACTGGGCACCATTTCCTTTCTGTGAACGATGTCAAATGTAATCCCTTTGTCATTCCACCGAAATGCCCCTGAGTCATTGGCAGCAAAGGTTGCCCTCACCTCTGCGAGGCCAGCGGGGAAACCCTTGGGATATGTTTGCAATTACTACGCACTGTGCCACACGTCTGTCAAGTTCACTTTGCAAGAAATCACTGAGTAAGGGGGTTGGTACCAGTTTTCAGTAAATAACATATGCCCCTTTCCAAGATATGGTTCCCTCTTGTTCGAAACCCCAAACACCCGAGATACCCAATAACTTAATGGGATTTCCCCAAATATTTGCCAGTGTACCAATAATATCTAAACAAACCACTTCTGCAATCCACAGTACAAAAGCTTTATCAATTTTTTCCCCTTGTTGGATATATTGTTTAATGAGAGTCTTTCCTTTTAAAAAAATCAAGGGGGCTCTTTAAAAAACCTTCCTGAAGGGATAAAAAAAACATGCAGACTTTTGTTTCGGTACATAACACATTTCTTATCTTTTATAACCCGTCGCTTTTGTCAGGCTGGTTTTGTCTGAAAAGTGTAACATATGTAACAGTATCACGAAACGATTGACACCTATAATGTCACTAAAACCTGGAGTTGAAATCAGGCGATCTGTTGTCCAGTATGTGGTGACAGTGTGCTTATACACATGTGGCATAAGCATTATTGAGGCAAAAAACAGGTACATCTCTGCCACAGTTGTCTCCTTCCACTTGTGTAGCCGTGATTTTGGTGAGAGAATTGTATTAGCCATGGTGTAATCAGAGTATGTGTTTGTTTCCCTGACAATGATGTCCATCAGGGGTTCATCGAAGAATAACTCAAAGCAGTCCAGTTCACTGGCATTGTTCCCAAGTGGACAAGATGGCTTTATTCCACTTTGTGTTTCATCAAAGTCATGGGGACTGGGAACAAACTCGTCACCGTCCTGCCAATCCCAGATGCGGTCTGCTGGTGGGGTCTGGATATTGTACCGTGGTTGTGGTTGTGCAGGTTGTGGTGGTGCAGGTTTTGGTGGTGCAGGTTGTTGGAGTATAGGGTAGGGTGAGGCTGGTTGTTCTGCTGAGTCAGCCGCGTGGGTAGTAGCGTGGCCCGGTGATGGTGCCACATGGGCCGTGCCACCCTCACTATCACCACCACTGCCTCCTCCCTCACTGTCACCATTCATACCCATCGTTACAATATCGTCATCTTCACTATCAGGTCGTGGTGTAGGGCCATGGGATATGCTCCCAGAGTTTCTCCTTCCCCTTGGAACAACATATGAAACACTACCAGACCACATGCTACGTCGTACATACTGGCGCTTCACTGGGGAATATTCACTCTCACTGTCACTAGAACTGCTTTCAATGACCTTGAAATCACTATCACTATCACTATCACTATCACTGCTATCATCTGGGTGTTGTACACGACCAAATAGTTTCCTCTTTCGCCCTGGTACAGGCGAACGTGAACGTGAACAAGCCGGCACAGCACCAGAGGTCGAAGGTTGTGGGTCATCTGGGTTTTCGTCACTATTTACGTTATCCTCGGCACTTTTTTCGGTAACACTCACTTCAAAACCCTGGAATTCACTGTCACTGACATTTTCATCGCTGTTAGAGCTATCACTTGGGAATAAAAGACCTCCAATCCGCCGAGGAGTGAGGAACTTCTTACCGAGAGGCATGGTGAAAATGGACTGACAACATGGCGTTCCCACAATGCACCGCTGGGTCCCAGATTTTTTTCACAGGGTGCACACCGACCACTGAGACCCACTCTCTCCCGTGTAGGCCTTCCAGGCCTTTGGCGCTTGATTTGAAGCCGCTAGAATTTGTGCGTATAAATACGTCAGAAACATTGGCTCGTAAGACGTACTTATACGTCGGAAGCAGTCAAAGGGTTAAAGAATTAAAAATAGAAAATTAAAAAATAGAGAATGAAAAACATAAACATTCATTGGAAAAAGGCGAATTAAATCAAAAGTACTCAGAATGTAATGAGAATTTAAATAATAAAATGAAAGAATTAGAAATATTGAAATGAGAAAAGAATAAATTAGAAAGAGAAAATATAAATAATTCAGAAAATTTTAAAGAATTAGAAGAATTAAACATAAAAATAAATAAATTAGAAAAAAATATTGTAGAAATTAATAATGAAAAAGTAAAATGTCTTAATAAATTACATGAATGTGAGAAAAAAATGAAAATGACATGAAAATTATAAAGAAAGCTTAAAACAATTAAAAAACAAAATATTGGTATTAGAAATGGATTTAAAAAATAGAACAGAAGAAAAAACAATAATTAGTAATGAAAAAGAAGTATGTAATAGAAAATTAATTTTATGTGAGAAAAAAAATGAAGAACGTGAAAATTATTTATCTGAATTAAAGATTGATTTACAAAAAATAAAAGAAGAAAAAAATAAATATGGTACACAAATAATTAAACTTCAGAATAATCTTCAAGAACAAAAAAAAATTAACGATTCATTAATTTCTGAAAACTCAGAAAACTCAGAAAATTCAAAAAAATATTTAAATGAAAATATTTTATTAAAAGAAAATATAAAAACAATAATAAGAGAAAGAGATGATAATGAAAAATTATTTTTTGATGAAATTAAAAAAAAGATAGAATAATAGATGATTTAAATAAACAAAAACAAAATTATGAATTGATGAATAATAAAGATGATGAAAATAGGAAACTTCATAGTGAAATAGACGAATATAAAAATGAACTTGATAGTAAAATAGAAGAATATAAAAATGATTTGAAAAAGTTAAAATTAAAAGGAAATAAACTTGAAAGTGAAATAAAATATAAAGATGATGAAATTAAAAAACTTCATAGTAAAATAGAAGAATCAGATTCAGAATTAAAAAGTTTAAAATTAAAAGAAAATAAGCTTGAAAATAAAATAAAACAACAAAATTCAAGTATCGAACAAAACGATAAATGAAGAATTAGAAAAATATACCAATAAAATTACAGAATTAAATTTAAGTATTAAACAAAAAGATATTGAAAAGAGAGAGTTATTACAGAAACTTGAAAATATTAAATTATTAAGCATTAAAGAAAAAAATGAAGAATTAGAAAAATATACCAGTAAAATTCAAGAATTAAATTTAAGTATTACACAAAAAGATATAGTATTAAAAAAATAAAAAAGAAAATAATAAATAAAAGTGTAAAGGTAAATCCAATAGCAAGAAATCAATTACCTTTTGATAAAGAAAAAGTAAAAATATTAAAACCTGAAACTCATAAAGAATGTGAGGTAAAAGTAAATGAAAAAGATAAAGAGGTAAAAATAAATGAATTAATCTCAAAAATAAGTGAAAAAGATAAAGAATGCAAGGTAAAAATAAATGAATTAAATTTAAAAATATTTGAAAATAATAATACTTTACAACAACTTAATAATTCAATAGAATATTATAATAACACAATAAAAAACGATATTGAAAATTTATGTAAGACTGTGGAAAATATTAAGACTAATATTAATCAAATTGTATCTATAGATAGCATTGTAAATATTATTTTAAGTAATTTATCTTTATATACTCAGTATAATAATGATGATTTTGAAGAAAGCATATTTGATATTATTTACATTTATAGGAAAAAATTAATGATTAAATTTGAAAATGAAAGAAAAGAAAAAGAAAAATTAAATTTAGATTTAGTTACAACATTTTTGAGAAAATTTTAATTGAAAATGAAAATAATGAAAAGAAAATTGTACCAATTGAAATTAATAAAAGATTACTCTTTATTGAAAAAAAAATCAGTGACTAATTATGTAGTTAATAATGATGAGAAAATGAAATCTTTCATCTCTAATTTAGAAATTGAGGTTGAACTCGTTAAACCTTATACATTTATTTATTCTTTATATTTAAACATTAAAAAATGTAAGTAAAACAAAAAAAATAACTCTTCAACAATTTTATTATAAAACAATAAAATATTTAAAATATAATCCAAATATTAAAGTTATTAGTGAAATAAAAATTTTAAATGCTCAAAAAAAAGAATTGTCAAATGAACTGACAAAATGGTCAAACTTTAAAATAGCAATGAAAATTAATGATTCAAACTCACTCTCATCAATTTTAGCATCAGTAATTACAACAATAGTACAATATATTATACAATATTTAAAAAACAAAAATATTGATAATGATAATAATTTGGAAGAAATTTTTAAAAATAATGAAAATATGTCTCACATTTGTTTAAGTAGTCAAGCTAAAACAGAATTATTAAAATTAAATAATTCATTAATGTATTACATATATTCATCAATGATTTCTGCTAAATTTTATAAATGTTTAAGTAATGTAATATTAGAAGAATTTGTAATACCTTTATTCAAATTATCTAAATATCAATTGCGTGATAAATCTAATGTGTTTTTGGATAAACTTTTTGATTTCAATAATATTCAACAGAAATTAGAAAATAAAACAACTATTAATGATGTGTCTGTCGATATGACCATATATAATTTATCTATTATTAATGAAAATGAATCTATAAAATTTGTTATGCCATCAAATAATGAAAATAATATAATTATATGTAAAAAGACAGAATTATTAGATGATATAATTATTAGATGAAATGCATATTGAAAAAAAGTATTTTTTTGGAAAAGAATGTCTATGTAAGTTTAAGAAGATGAAAGAAGATACAGTAATGTTGACTTTTTGATTCTAATTTTTAATCAACTGAAATCTATAAAAGTGATGATGAAGGAGAAACTACATTTAGAGAAGAAGAATGGAAAGACAAAGAAAAAGAAACTTCAATTAAAGAAAAGAAAATGAAGACAAAGAAAGAAGAAAAACTTCAATTAAAGAAAAAGAAATGAAGAAAAGAAAGATGAAAGATTAAAAAAAATCCTCATTATTAAGAAAAAAGATCCAAATTCTGTTAAAGGCGATAAAGGAAAAGATGATTTATTCAGGAACTAGATGAAAGAATATCTAGAGAAAAAAAGATTCAGATTCAGATTCAGAAAAAATGTGTTGCAATGTATGAAACTACAGATTTGATGATGATACTATATTATACAGATGTAGTAATAAATGATGATATAAGAATAGTAAAAAGAAACAAAATGAAATGAAAAAAACATATCAAAACTTATATTATTTTTATTAACAAAATATTACTTAATACCAAATCATTTTTATTTTTTAAATTTTTAAAAAAACATTATTACTATTCTTTATTGTATCATACATATAAAAATGTTCCATATAAAACACAAAAAATATATATTATATGTGTAATATTAGAAAAAAAATATAAATCCATTTAAGTATCTTTAAAAATTATAATATTGAAGTATTTTACTTTTATTAAAATTTAAATAAAATACTTTCATAATGAATACTCTTCGATTGTTGAAGAGAAATTAGTGAAGGCATTTGTTATTATAAGTATTTAAAAATTGATTTATTATTTATTTGTATTATTAACAATAACATGTAAAAGCTTTAATATTGATAATAAATTTTACTTTTTATTTTATTGTTTTTGTTTTTCTAAATGTTGAGGTAGAGGAGGGAATAGAATAATAAAATTACAAAAAGAAATTTCTAATCTTATTTGAAATAATCGGTTATTTGGCCATGTTATTTTAGTATTAAATTCAGTATAATTACCACTTTTTCCACAACAGTCTAATAGTAAAAGTATATGAGATTTTTCCATTATAAACATTGCATTACATTGAATATTATTATTATATTTGTTATATTCATCTTCTGTAACATCTAAATTAATTAATGTTACACTATTATTTGTAATGATATTTTTAGAACCAGTAATAAGACGACATTTAAAATTATCATCATTTAAAGATGAAGATAATAATGATGTTATTTGGACTGCTACCAAATGTAATAAAAATCCTATTTTCTTTTTTTTCATTTTTTTTATTAGTGAAATGTAGTACACTATTTATAAATGAAATATTAAGGAAAAAAAAAACTTTTAACAATAATAATTTCTTGACAAATTGTACAATTTTCTAATTTTAAAATATAACAATCTTCACACACTACACTATGACTATTTTCATAGATTAGATAGTTCAATATGAAATTTTAATTCCTGTTCATTTGAAATGTAGTAATAATACATATTATACTACTATTATTATTACGAACAATTGTTATATTTATTTTAATTGCACTTTTAATGATGATATATTCATTGCATTTGCAACTGGTAAAATTTCTTTATTTTCAATCTTGATACTTTTCTCCTCTCTTAGAAAACATATAATAGTTTCAAAATATTCTCTTTTACTTCTTTGGAGTTTATTTTTAAAACTTTTTTTTATTAAAAATTTCTTAAATCTATTTTTTAACTAAATCAATAGGAATATCTAAGTTATTAATTATTTTTATCCCATTTTGCCATTTTTTTATTGTAGGAGTACTAAAGATCAACCAATAATTTTCCATGAAATTTGTCATTATTTATTTATTGTTGAGAGAAATTACAATATCAGATTTTGTTTTAAATTGAATACAAATATATTGTGGATTTATTCTATTACTCATTAAAATATACTCATTGATAAAAAAAAATATTTCACTTAATGATATTGAAAAAATGTTAATGTTATTAATATTTACAATAGCTTTTCTTACTTGTTCATGTGTGTGTAATTTTTGAATTAACACACTAATACAACTTATGATATTTCTTGTATCTTTATTAAATTTTATAAGAGGTGTTATATAAAAATCTGTACAATTTAATTTTAATATGTCTGTAGGTGAAGTATCATGTGTAATAACAAATGTCATTTTTTTTTATTTATTATAATGTCAAATTTACACCAATAATCCAAGAAGCAATATTTTTACTTAGAACAGGTTTGATTAAAAATATTGTTAATAAAGTAATTAATCCTAATAACCAATTATTATCCCAAATAGTCCAAAAGAAAACAGTTAAAATTATAATTAAAATTATTTTTTCAATTTGATAATTAATGTATTCAGAAAGTTTCTTTTGTTTTATTAAATTAGATACCTTAGTGACTGGCTGCTCTGAATTTAAATTTGAGAATTTTTTATAATTAGTATTCATTTCTTCTTCTTCTTCTTCTTCTTCTTCTTCTTCTTCTTCTTCTTCTTCTTCTTCTTCTTCTTCTTCTTCTTCTTCTTCTTCTTCTTCTTCTTCTTCTAAATTTTTATTAAGAGATGAATAAAGTTTATTATTTTTTTTTCTTGGAGATTTCCTTATAATGGGTTTATTTTCAGATGTAAAATGAGAATAGGGAGAGGAGGAATGTTGTTGTTGTTGTCTTGGTGGTGGGGGTAACAAAGTATTATTCTCATTTTCCATAGTATCACTGCTGTTATTATTTTGTGAACGCATATTTTTGTTTATATTTTTATGTAGTATTTTTTTTATTTTAAAAATTATATAAAAATAATATATTAAATTTAATTGAAATGGAATTAACGGGTTTAAACTTCCACCAGTTGTAAAAGTTCCATTACGAATGTACCAATATCCTTGTTATTTTAATAATAATAATAATAATAATAATAATAATAATAATAATAATAATTTTAGTTTAAAACCAAAACTAGCATTAACAAAAGATCAGATGTCACATGGAATATTATATATAGATGCTACAAAATTGTCAAAGTACACAAAAGAATGAAATTTAAAAACTTGTTAAAGTTCTTATAAATCATTCCCCTGCATATCGTTATTTGAAAATTAATAATTATAATTCTTTAGATAATAATTTAAGTATAAAAATAAAATTTCAGTAAATAAATTTATTTTAATTTATATCAATATATGTTTGGTAATGGAAACACTGCAGAAGGAGAATATACTCTACCAAGAGGAAAAATAAAAAAAAACTGATTGTAAAAGAATTACCATTACTAAAATTTGAAATTAAAGAAGAAACTCTTGTTTTCATCTTGACTTTTTAGAAATTATTAAAATATATAAATTGTGAAGAGAAAAATAACAATAGTTATTTTGATAAAAATTTTAAATTTAAATAGAACAATGGATAGGTCTTGATAAAAAAAACCTATAAGAGTAATTACAGTGTATTTATAGAAGTTAAGAATTCAAATAAACTTATTCAATTTAAACATTCGAGAGGAATCTGTTCCAATTTTTTTAATGAATATAGATTAACCTTTTGTAAAGAAATATCATCAACTAAAATATAAAAATCGTTTTTATTTGAATCATTTAATAGATTCTGAACGAAATCCATGTTTTATGTATTTAAAAGATACAATTTTACATCTAGATAGTAATAGAATTAAAACACTCATACCATTAGATTTTGATAAATTAATTGAATTTATAGTTAAAAAAAATAAATGAAAAAAATATATAATGGCTTCACTATCTACATCTACATCACCTTATTTTTTACCTCGGCCAACAGTTGCAGATTTACTAATTTCTAATTCTATTCATGAGAATTCCTATTGGGTATCTTTGGAAACAGGCAGTCTTCATTTAGAAAATAAATTATTACCAGCCACTGATCCCTCTAAAAAAATTACTAATAATGATGAACATCATATTATCTCATCATTAACAATCCCTTCTTCTTCTAAAAAACAACAAAAAAATTAGGCTTTTTCTATAATGATAATATCATTTTTTGTTGGTATATTAATGTCTTTTTATGTATTAGGTACAAATATTTATACAGCTTTAATAAGTTTGTTAATATTATTAATTACTATATTACTTATTGTTTTTATTTTAACTCTTAAATCATCATCATACTTACAGAAAATAAATCCTCAATCTATTGCATCATATGCTCAAAAAATTGTTTCTCCTGCTAAACATTTTATAAAACTTTTAAATATTTAAAAAAAATAATTAAATAATGTTTGCAATTTTATTTATGATTATAATATTACTTATAAATCTGATTTCTTTCTAGTAGTCAAAGTTAATATGTTCAGAAATGCAAATAATTCCTCAAAAAAAAAATTCTATTGTGTTAAACATTTTTTTATATATCTAGCAAGTCATTGTTATTTTTTATATATATAATAAAAACAAAAGAAAGAAATATGTTCGGAAATGCAATATTCACTTACTTAATTCTAATATTACTTCTGGCATCATGTCTATTTATTGTTATAACATCAGTTATGAATGAATATAATGTATCACCATTCTCACCTAAAGTAATGAATAGTACAGATGGAACCTCTCATACAAAATATGAAGTAGGAATATATCATGGTATTATTGGGTCTTTAGCTTGCTTCTTGACAATAATTACAATAATTAATACATATTCTTTATGTAAAGAAAATAAGAAGAGAGATATTGAACCTAATGAAATGTTAGAAGAGTAAAAAAATATAAATCTTATTTTCTGTAATTTTTTTAATAAATATATATTAAAAAATAAATGACACTAATAATAATCCTTTTATTGGAAATAAAAAAAATATTTTTTTAAAAAATAAAAAAATAAGTGAAAATATTATAAAAATTATAACAGCTACTTTAATTTTAATGGGATTGGCTTATATTTTAGGTGATAGTATTTTAAATAAAAAAATTTATTCAGATATTATTTATCATATATTAAATGAAACAAACACAACTAGTTAATAATGTATTGTTATTACATTTTAATAATATACTGTATACGACACATAATTAATTGAAGGATGATTTTTTATAATTTTTTTTGGATTAATTAATTCTTTCAAATCAGGTGGTATAACCTCAGGTTTAAGATCTTCTTTATATTTAAATCGGCCTCTTGTATCTAAACGAACTTTTTCACCAGGCTGAGTTAACATTGTTGTTCGAAAATACCATTCTTTTGTAACTCCTAGGGGATTAAGAGTAGTTAATCCATTCCATTTACTATTCTCATATATACTATATACAATAGGGTGCCCCCAAATAGCATTAGAAAGGTAGCGATCTTCTGTGGTCTCCAAAAATTGCTGTTCCTCAAAACCTGCACCTACTAGAAGACGATAAGCAGAAATAGGATAAGTTTCTTTACGACGTTTATAATAATTAACGAGATTAAATTTATCTACTACTGGCCAATCATCAACAGTATTTCTTATTCTTAAAATGGGTTGATGGGGATATTTATAACTAGATTTAATATGTCGATTCATCCAGTCATAAGAATGAACCTCAGCAATTAATGGTTGATCAATTAAAAGTTCATATGAGGAAGAGGAAGATTTCTCCTTCAATTATATTTTGAAATATAGGTTCTACATGTGAATAAGTTTGAGTTTGTAATGGTTTTGCACTATTAGCTAAAGTATAGTAATCTAAATCTGTTCGATGAGGGACAAGCATTCATGTCCAATTTTTAAACATACATTACTTATAAGTTTATTTTCATGAAATAAATTATTTAAGGCAGGTATTTTTACTTCTACATACCCACTGTGATAATCACAAGAGCAATCATATCCCATTACAAATTTATTTGAAAGATTTTTATTATCTATATTTAAAACATCAAATATACATGGATCCTTTACATATATCCATAAGTTATCAACATAATTTTCATTATTATCATTAAAAGTATTTGTATTATTATTATTATCATAATTATTATTATTATTATATATATGAATACATGCTGGTCCATCATTATCTTTTTCACCAATTACTGGTAACATTACTGGCATTGAACATTCTACACATACACCATCATTAATTGGATTAAATGTAGAAATATCAACATTATTTGAATCTTGAGACCATCCTATTCGACTACACCCATTAATATGGGTAAGTTTGTCAGTAGGCTGATCACAATTTAAACCTTCAAAAAATATATGTGTAGTACATTTACACTTAAACAAATACTCGTCCAATGTCAATTTACCTAAGGTTGATAGACAGGAAGGAATAGAAAATTTTGACAATGAAGATGGAACTTCAAACCAATATCCTTCTTGCCAGTTTGAATTAGCATTCATTAATAAATCTCCATTATTTTTATCATAAAGAGGATAAGAAAGAGAAATGCAACATTTTTTCATATGATTTCCTTCATTATTAATGTATTTAATTTCATTTTCCTATATTTTACATAATTTTTTTTTTTATTTGTATTATTATTATTATTGACATTAGTTGATAAAATAAATAAAGGATTATTATTTTCTAATTGTTTATTAATATTATTATCATTATCCCATTTTATTGTATTAATTGAAATGATATTTCTTATACTATTATAATGAAATTTATTTTTTAAATTTTGAATATGTTCACCTGATATTAGCCCTTTGAGGGTCGACAGGCCCTCTCCGAAACTCGTTCTCAGGGTCGGCCAAATTTAAAAAAAAAAATTATTTTCTCTTATGAAAAGATAGAGAATCTTTTCCCGATCATAAAGACACTAAAAGTTTGAAATTTGATAGAAAACTTACAGAATTATGCTCTCGCAAAGTTAGCGGTCTCGGCGGTGTTTACGCATTGGCGATATTGCCCACTTTGAGCCCCATTTTCGGCCAATTTCACTGTACTAGTCGACAAAGAACATAAATATTTCGCTAGAACTCCATTTTTTCTATCGAATGGGTGCAAGAAACCACTCATTTATGAAATTCAACTATCCAGTACAGTGGTCAGAATTTAGCAATTTTGCCAATTTCACACAAATTTCAAAAGATGCCAATTTCCGAATAGGGTCCAGAATAAACAAGAAAGACATTCCTGGCACTAAAATGACATTTCCTCTAGTCATTAGTCACGTCTCAAGGCCCCTCTTATATTCTTTTGCTTTCCACTTCGAATTTTTATTCTCACAAAAAATATAAGATTTAATGTTATGCAGACTACTGCATTAGTGTAAAAAATGGTATAAATATCATTGGTGCACTTGTGAAAGAATATTAGACTCACCAGTTGACGTGTATTGCACGCTTGGCACGATTTGTTTTACTTTTGAAGTTTGTAAAAATCGAACATTTCTGCTACTTTGAGCTCAATTTCAAGGCACCTTTCATTGTAAAACCAGTCAAAATCATCTCAATTTCTGTAATATGTCTTCCATTCTATAAAATGAGACCAAGAAAACTAGAATACAACAATAAATACCATACGAAAATACACTGCAAAGTCGCTGATTTATTCCAAAAAAATGGTCAAAGTTTTTTTTTTTCTCATTGTGCACTGTGTGCTGCAGGATTTTTTTTAGACTGTGCACACTGACCACATAGACCCATTCTTTCATATGAAGGCCTACCAGCTTTCTCCCACTAGATTTGAGGCCGCTAGAATTTATGCATACTAGTACGTCAAAAACCCCTACGCGTAAGACATACTAGTACGACCAAAACCCTCAAAGGGTTAATAATGTACATAATAATAAATATATAAGAATAAGTAAATATATTAATATAGTCATTTTTTTATTTATATTTTATTCATAGATAAATATGAATCGTAACAGTCATTGATGGAACCCGATGATGATGATGGTGGTGGCGGTTGATACAGACGAGATTTACCAAAAATTACTTTATAATGCCATGAAGGTGGAGGAGGAGGTGGAGGAGGAGGTGCAGGAGGTGCAGGAGGTAGAGGAGCTGGAAATGAAGGAGGGGGTAGTAGTGTGGATGAAGGTAGAATTGTAGTCATATTTATGTCTCTTAAACTACAATAATGTGGTGATTGATTATTATTATACTGTTGCAATGAAGATTTCTTTAGATATATATGAATAGTAAAAATTATATAAATAATAATTATTAATATTATTATACCACTTAATAATATCCAATGATAATATAAAATATTTAAAAAATAAATATCTGATATTTTAAAATGGTTAATGTTTAAATGAAAATTTGTAGTATCTATATTAATAGATTTTTTAAGAACTGATAATCGATAATATTTATTAATCTCAATTTTATCAGTATGTAATAAATTTGTATTGTATGATATAAATAATATTTTTTTTTCAGTTTCATAAATAATACAATTACCTTTTAGAGTAAAAATACCAACACCTTGAAGTAAAATATTATCTGAATAAGTCTTATCATTACAATTCATTATTAATTTGATATTATAACTACTTGAATAAATCCAAGTATTATTTCTAATACGATAAAAGAATCGAGTAAAATTTCTAGGTAACTGATATTGACATTTTTCAATATTTGAATTAACAAACATAGCAGTTGCATATTGATCTGATTTGTATAAATTTATATTAGTATTTAAATAACAATATGCTTAACCAAAATTTTCTTTCTTATTTGAAATTATTTCACATGAATAAAAATTAGAAAGAGTCATGAACCATGTATTATTTCGAAAGACTACTAAATATTTTTCATTCATTATTTATATTAGTAAAAGTAGGTATAATTGAATAGATAATACCAGAATAAATTCCAAATTGTCGATATTGTATTGGAATATTAACACTTATAAAAAAAGTAGTTAAATTTTGTTTAAAAATTGAAACATGTGATAATTTGTAATAAATATATAAATCTGTAAAAACATTAATATTTGGTAATTTATTACTAATATTTAAAATATTTTCTTTTAAAATATTTGAGTTTTTAAATAAAGGGATAAACGTTTTTCCACATACATAAAAATTTTAAATTCGAATATAAAAATTTTCAAATTGATTTATTAAATTTTCTTAAAAA
>NC_069485.1:20188682-20231470 GCF_026875155.1 Cherax quadricarinatus
TTTTTTTTTTTCCGAATCAAATAAAAATTTTTCAATAAATTTTAAAAAAAAAAAAAAAGAAAAAAGAAAAAAATTTAAAGTCAAAACATCAAAAAATTTATTACCTATTCAGCTTTATACAAGAATCAAATTCATTATTTAAACAAAAATTTATGATACACATTATGCCAAAAAATTTATCATTTTTCATTGAGGTAAAAAATTTAAATTTTATCACCCAAATCTTTTTAAAATTTAATAATTTCAAAAACAATGTTGGATCAATATCAAAAATCCTGATTTTGCTACATTCTTTCAGTTAAAAATTCATAAATTTTCTTTAATCATCCAAATTAAAAAAAATAATTGTAAAAATCACTAAATTATCTTAAAGAAAAAGTATATAAAAATTGAAACATCAGACTTCAAACCTATCATTTAAAAATCCAATGACATTTTATACCTCCCATCTAAATGAAAAATTTTTAATTTAAAAAAAAATGATTAAAATTTATTTACAATATTTAAAAGATCCTTATAAAATCGACAATATTTTTTTAAAAAGGAAAAAAAGAAATTAATAAAAAAAAGGAATAAGAAAAAAAAGGAAAAAAGAAACTTTTTAAGTTATAATTTTTCCCTTTTTATAAAAAAACAATAAATTTTAAAAAAATATAATACAAATAATTTTATTAATATATTTTTTTTTTGTAAAAGTAAAACATATTTAAATTTAAAATAATTTGAAAATTGTTTTATTAAAAGAAACCCCTTAAAAGTTTAGTTTTTAATTTTAAAAGAAATTATTTTTACTTGTCCTGTATCCCCTAGATAATAGTTATTACATGACCCCCATTTTTTTTAAAATGTGGTCTTTGTTTATGTTTAACATTTTAAAAAAAATCTGACAAACAACAAGTGTGTTTTATGTCGATCTTTTAATTCAAAAATTATTTAATTAATTGATAAAAAAGAATCTTATGACCAAAATTGTGAATTAGTAACACATAACTTTCACGAAATTTATAAAATTCTTTTTTTTTAAAATTTTTTTTTAAAAATATTAACAATATAATATCATTTTCTTCAGTAAATAATAAATATAGTTTTTTTGCATTAATTTTAATTTTAAATATTATTTAATATTATTTCCTTCATTTTATTCATATTAATTTTAAAAAAATTTTTTTAAATGTAAACAAATTTATTTATTTTTTTTTTATAAATAATAAAATGATATATTTTTAGGGAGTTTTGGGGTTTATTTAAACAAATTGTGTAATTCTAATTTCCCAAATTGGGTTTTATTTTTAATAAATAAGGTTTTTTTTGTAATTTAGAGTGCGAAAACTAAAATAATTTTTGGGTTGTATTCTCAAAAAATTTTATGAATAATTTGGGGTCCAAAATAATTAATTGAGTATTTAAATATTAATGTAGATACAGACAAACAATGGGGAAAAAAATTTTATTATCTTCAGAGGTTGTTGTTCTTGTGAAGTATTAAAAAGCCAAAAATAAAATCCTTGAAATTAAACAAAATTTTTTTTTTTTTTTATTTAAATAATTTTTTTTTTTAACCTTTGTTATTTACAAATTAATTAATAAAAAAATATGTCTGATAATTATATTTTTTTAAAAAATTAAAAATATAATTCTTGATCAATATGTTGAAAAATTTTGTAAATTTTATATAATACATTTCAAAAATTTTCTTTACTAATTTTTTATTCTACATTATCTCAAACTTTAAACATTTTCAATTTCTTAAATTTTTTTTTCAAAAACTTTTCCTAAACAACATTACAGTTTTTTTTATTTCAATTGGAATTTCTCTAAAAAAATTTGTAATATAAATACACACAAGATAAACTTAAGAATATATTAACTGTTCCGATCATATTATTCCTGATAGGGAAAATATTTTTTATGAAATTTTAATAAAGATATTCGGGAATTTTATATCAAAAAAAAAAAAAAAGGGAAATTGTAAAGATTCAAAATTGACTATATGGAAGGATTAAAAAAAAAACGAAATTTAACAAAAATAATTAAAGAAATTCTAGGCAAATGTTTACAATTCCTGTAATTTTAACTTTAACAATTAAAAAAATATTATTCTTTGTATTATTTTTTCCCTAACTATCTTTATTATAACACCTATCATTAAACCTTAATAAAATAAAATTATAAAAAATAAAAAAAAATGAATATTTTTTTATGAAATTTATTTAAATTCAATTTTTTTTAAAAAAATTAAAAAAAAAATTTTAAATCGACCTAAACATAATCCCATACTCAAAGAGAAATTATTCTTATGAAAAAGGGTGAAAAAATATACTCAGCAAGAAGAATCTCAATGTATATGAAACCAACGAAAAATCTTCTTAATCCATTTAATATAAAAAATTAAATTACTTTGCGAAAATTTTTGGAAAATATAAATTAAAAACCGTAGGTAGAGATTCCCCTATTACCCCTGATTTATTTTTATGTTTAAATTTTTTTAAAATCAAGGCAAATTTTTAAAATATAAAACCCTGTTACAAAATTACGTATTTTTAAAAAAATACATAGTA
Source organism: Cherax quadricarinatus (assembly GCF_026875155.1). Classification (NCBI taxonomy): domain Eukaryota; kingdom Metazoa; phylum Arthropoda; class Malacostraca; order Decapoda; family Parastacidae; genus Cherax; species Cherax quadricarinatus. The sequence continues at coordinate 20,191,241 of NC_069485.1, forward strand.
GGCCTATTTTAAAATCAAGAAATCCGCCTTCCTCGTTTTGTTGGAAACTAAAAAGAAATAAAAACCATTTTAAGTAAAAAAATTTTTTTATTAACCTTAAACAATTTGGGAAAATAATTGGCAAGAAAAATCCCTAAAAATTTTTACTCTTTACACAGGTCTTCGTTTTAAAGAACAATCGTTTAATCATCAAAAAATAATTGACGCTTATTACCCTGAAACAAAACAGAATTTTTTACCTGTTTTTAAGGGAAAAAAACATGGTAAAGATCGTAAAAACCCTATTGAAGGTGGTGCAACGATTTTTTTCATTAAAAAATTCTACCTTTGTTAAATATCAAAAGGAAACATTAATTTTTTAATAACCTGGAACTAAAAATAACTGATTATTTTAAAAAAAACCTATTTTTTATACAAGTTATCGAGTACCCGCAAAATTTTAAGAATCATTTAATGATAATTGCAAAAACAAAAAAAATCCAAGTTTAAAAATAAGAAGATCTTAAAGGATCAGGAACTCATTCAATACGTGTTGATTTTTCCACTCGAACATTTAATAATTTATCTAAACATTTTCGCGATGTCCTATTCAATATTTAAAAATTTTAGTGAAATTTTAGGGCCCTTCTAACATTAAAATAATTTTAAATCATTATATAAATGGGAAATATAGATGAAGAAGAAAAAAGAAAAAAAGAAGAAAAAGAAGAAGAAGAAAAAGAAAAACTATCTTAATAAAAAATGCTCTATTAGAATATAATAAGAAAAAATTATGGGGGGAAAAATGCAAGATTTGCAATGAAACAAAAATTATCAAAAAACATATGAATATAAATGTTTATCTTATCTACAAGATAATGCCCATCCTTTGCTTTCGAAATAAAAAAATATTTTTTAATTTTTCCTTCAATTTTATTTTTAAATTTAAAATTTTAATAAATTTTTTTTAATTAAAAAAATAAATGAAAATATAGTTTATTATAACTTATTATTAAAAATTTTTTACTTTTATTTTTAACTATTTCTTGTTTATTTCATATAAATATTTTAGTTAAAATTATTTCAATTATAATTTACATCTTAATAAAAAAAAACTCATTAGAATATAATAACCCATCCTTTAGCATTTTGAAATAAAAAAAATAAAAAATTTTTTTTTTTTAAAAGTAAAAAAAATAAAGAAAAAATAGTTTTTTTATAATATGGAAAAGGAAAATGGTTTTACTGCTTGTTTAACTATATTCGTTATTCAAAAATTTTTTAAGTTAAAACATATTTAATAGGCCCCTATTCAATTTTAAATTTTCTTGAAAAGTTTAAGTAGTTGATACCAAAATTTTTATTACCATTAAAAAATATTTATAATTGTTTAAAGTCAATGAAAAAAAAAGTTTTTAAAGAAAAAGAAAAATAATTTTTAAATTTTAAAAGGGAAAAGAAAAAATTGAAAAAGAAGAAGACAAAAAGAATATATAAATAAAAAAGGGTATATATATCTGAATTTAAAAAAATTTATTAATATCTTTAAAGACATATTCTATAAAATATGTTGGGTATAGGTGAAACCAAAAATTTTACGAAAACGCCATTTTATTTACATAACATTAAATATTTAAAAAAAACAACTATTTTTCTTTTGGTGACAGAATAAAATTGAAATACCTTTCAATATACCCAAATTTTTACCAAAAAAAAAAAATTCCTCTCAAAGTATTACAAAAATATGTCAGAAATTGCTAAAAATTTAATTTAAAGGGTTTATAATAATTCAACAAATGAAATTATTTTTATGTTCACCTGTATTAAATTCAGATATTCAAATTTACAATGAATTTACATTTAATGATAAATATAACTTCTACATGTGCCAGTTTATTAAATGAAATATATTGTTTAACTCTTATGTTAATAGTATCATGTGAAGAGTTTATCAAAGTGAATATTTATATTTTTTAATGAATAAAGAATATATTTTTGTAAATCGTTATCATTGAAGAATTGTAGAATTTTAAAATGCAATGTTTATTGTACAACTTTAATTTGGCCCAGACAGTAAAATGGTATGTTTCACGCTACAATTTTAGAAAATAATTCTTATGTAAATGTTAAAATAGAAATTATTTGTTAATTTGTAATATTGATGAAGACAATTGGGTAAAATCGAATTTACAAAAATTTTCATTATATATAAAAAAATTAAATGTTAATCCACAATCAAGTAATTTAATGAATAATATTATGAATTTCTTAGGTTTTGAATTTAGGAAAATTATAATATTCATAATTTACCTAAATAAATAGTAAATGTGTATAATTTTATTGTCTAATAATGAAGCATTATTAAAAAAATTACTATATAATTACAATATAGAACTTTTTTTTTAACTATCATCATCATCATCATCATCATCATTATCAGACACTTCTGTTTCTTGTTCGATTGCTTGTGCTTGTAATTTGTACTTGGTCTAATACAGAAAAGTTCTTGTTCTTGTTCTGATCTTTGTCTGGTTAAGTGGAAGTGATGACTTTTTCTAAAATTATAGAAAAATTATTATTAATGTTTATTGTTTATTATAAAAATAAAATTATTTTCTATAATATTTTATAAATATATAATTCAACAAAAAAATCTGATAACTTACCAACACATTTTTTTATATGTTCAAAATATGTTTTCCAACAAACTAGCACTTTATTTTTTATAACTGAGAGCTGTGTTAACATTTTGTTTTGAATGATCAACTATTTTTGTTACCTTTGCATTTTGTCTTCAGGGAAAAATTTTATTTTCTGCTTCATTATCCACTTGGTTAATTAGTTCTTTCAGTGTTATGGTGATGGTGTGCTATATCAAAGTTTATATCTACATTATTTTATGGTTTCTATGAAATTTGAATATTTTCTATTTGTTGTGGTAATGAAGGTTGAATTTTTAGGTGGAGGTGGTGGAGGAGGATGCATTTCAGTTTTGAAGGAGGATACATTTCAGATTGTTGAAGGAGCGTTATTGAAGGAAGATGCATTTCAGTTGAGCATTTCAGTATGTTGAAGGGGGATACATTTTCAGTTGTTGAAGGGAGAGATACATTTCAGTTGTTGAGAGGAGAGTTATTGAAGGGAAGATGCATTTCAGTTGGATAAAATTTCAGTTGTTGAAGGAGGAAGCATTTCAGTTGTGGTTTCATAGAACTGATCTACAAAGTGGTTCTCATTTATTTATTAGTTCTATAAAGGTTGAATCATCTTTTATTTTTCTAAATGAAATGTTGTACCTCCGATAGGGCCATGAGTAGGTTGAGTAGTTTGCTAGTTTGTACACATTGATAAGTTTCTTGTACTGAAGTTTTTTCATCATAGGTTATATGTCCTTTATCAGCACACTGAATTCTGAGTGTAATATAAAACTTTTTTTATTTTTCTTCATTAACTGGAATATAATTTGTAGACTGAAAATATTGGTATGTTGTTCTTGTATTGAATAATTATTATCTGTTATTATTCTTCATTTAATAACATTTATTGTACTGCATTATTAAGTTCAATATTTGCTGCATTTCTTTTTTTTGATCTTGTTGCAGTGTGAATTTTCAATCACATTCATTTTTCTTATTTTTTATTTTGTTATGCATCTGTTTTTTTTTCCCATTATTTTATTTCACAGGAATTGTTTTTTCAAAGATTTTTTTTTTATATGCAAAATATATCATATTAATAAATCCTTTTTGGTGAAATGTATACTTCTAGTATAATAAATTCTCTGTTTTAATACTTCACTTACATAAGGAACATCATCAATGAGGACTGTCTTATATAAATATCAGGTTCACATTCTATAAGTTCATTAAATAATGTGAAAGATTATTAGGATCTTCTTTTTTTTTTCTTTACTTTTAAAATGTTCTTAAAGAGTTCATTCGAATTACTAAAATCATCCAAATCATCTCGCTCGATAACCCAACATCACATAAACACTCTACAGTGAAATCTTGGTGGGAATGAAGATGGCATGAGAATATTACATCTTTTGTAAATCATCCAATGTTAAATTTTTGAAAAGTGATTCACTTCTTTTGCAGTAATTACTCCTTTATGTGGTGAAGAAGTATTTGTGCTTGTATGTATGATTAGATAAAATTTGATCTATTAATTAGGTGTGTTATTATGGAATGGTTTTTTCTATTTTTTGAACAACTATGTTCAGAAAAGTTTGTTCACTTGAATAATTGAATCACAAAAATGACACATATTAGGAAATGTGATGGAGGTTACAACCAGTTATTTCTATGATGGTAATACAATTCCTTTTTATGGCATAGATCTGAGTCATTTTCATTTGCTCCTTTTTAGTTTACTTCGTTTCAGTGTGTAATATCTGAAGTTAACACAATATCTTTTTAAATTATGTCTAAAATACTTCAGAGGAACTCTTTTAGGAGAAAATTGCACTAGCATCTCATCACTAAATCATAAGCATATAATATGAAAAAAGTGCTGAACCTTCCTTTCTTTCGTTAACAGACAAGTTGCCCCAGTTAAGAAAATTTTTATCTAGTGGATGTTGATGAGTTAGCTATGCCCTCCCTCTCACAAATTCCACACTTCACTCCACCATCTTCTACAAGATTTTAAATCTGAAAAAGAAAAAAAAAGGATATTAAAAAAATTAAAATTTAGTTTAAAATAAATATTCATTTAATTAGTTTTATTCATAAAAATAAATAATATTATTATGGTAATCTAATTGTTTTTAATTTTCAAAAAGATAGTAAAAATATGATTATTGATTCTTTCTAAATTCCTGATGATATGCAAAAATTTTTTGGATAATAATCATAATTTATCAAATTTTGCCTGTTATTACAGAGGATGATACATTAAATTATATTTCAAAAGAATCTCTTTGAATCTTTAATAGAATCTTTATAAAATTACTATCTAGTCTTCTTCATTTCCATTTAGCCTACATTAGATGGACAAAAAATATTAAAAATTGATGAAATAACAAAATTATTGATTATTATATTAAAAATTGTAATTCAGTTAAATAAAGAATAAAGAATAAAGAAGAAGAAAAGCAAGTTTCAGAATTCATAATTTTTTCATGATCGCTTTAAATTATTAAAAGAAAATCAAATAAATATATTACAAACAACAACAAACAACAACAATTTTCCTTTAATGTCTTCTCATAATCCTATATTTACAAACAAAAACAACAAACAATAAATACAGCAATGCCATATGTATTTTTATTAATCTACCTCCTCCTTTTCAACTACCACAATATCCAATACTTTTTCATCCAAATAATAAACAACACACGACAACTATACACCAGTAACCTCACATATAAAGGAGGTATAAAAACCCATCACAACCACCAAGATCCAGCATCAAAACAGTCCATCATCCTTAACCTAATTCTTCTTTCTTCTTCTGAAGTTTTAAAACAACAAACATTACACCACTACTTTCATCACCATTTTTATTTCAATTTATAATGAGTGAAAAAAAATAAAAGATAAACTTACCATTTTTTTTGCTCTGATATATTTATTAATATGAATTTATATACATAGTAATGAAAAAAATATAAAAAGTGGAAGATTCATATTCTTTTTACTTGTCTAGTTACAGGACTAAGTATATAATAAAAAGAAAAAAAAAATCTGTGTATCAAAAAAATAGAAATATTTGATTCGAATCGAAACATTTTAACTTCAATTGAAGTTAATAATAATTTGTAACAAGTTCAGAAGTTATAAGTTTATTACTAGATGTGTGGATAAAATCGTCACTCATAAGAAATTATTTTCTGTCTTCTACAAAGTCTCCAGTTACATTGTTACGACTCAATAGTGGAAAAAATTGATATTTTACATTACATTATAACTAAATAATCATACTGGAGAAAAATGGCCATAAAAAATGGAGTGTGAAGAATATTTTTATGATGAGAAAAGAAATTTATAAGAATACAAAAATAATTGATGGGCTCTTTTACTGATGTTATAAATGGAATAAACTTTTCATATTTTTAAAAGTGCTGTCAAATATAACATGAAAAACTACAATTTTTTAATACTTACTCCCATTAATCAAATAAAGTGCAAAAATGGAAAATATTTTTCCAAAGAAAAATTATAAAATAGGACGTTTTAAAAAAACATATATATTTAATTAATGAGAAAAAACAAAATATTATTATTCAGCCCAATAATACGAATTTATTATAATTCCTAATGACAATTTTCGACAAATTGGATAATGAATTAACAAATGTAATAGAATCATAATTTCATGGTTTTAACTAGAATTTTTATATCATATTTTCATAAAGAAGTAATTGAAGAAGGGTAAATTTTCCTAATGATTTATAATAACTTAATACTTTGTATAGCTTATATATTATTAGTTAAAAATTATTAAATATATTTAGAATTTACTTACCCCAAATTTATCAAATACTTTTTTTCATTTGCTTTGAATAATTCTACGCATTTGAGAAAAAATAAATGTTAATATTAGTCTGACAAAACAACAAACTAAAAATAAAAAAAAACAAAAAACAAAAAAAAAACAAAAACAGCAGGAACAGGCTTTTTTAAAAATTATAAGTTCTTTACTTGTTGTCCAAGATGAAAAACTAAACCCAAGTTATAATCTGGCTACCAATAAATATGAAATAAAGTGTGTAAAATGAAAAATAATTGTAAATTATTCATTTTAATTTATTTTTATATATATTAGTAATTACTAATACTTATACGGGGTATACATTTCTTTTCATTATTAATTAAAGGAGGACAAATTTAATGAGTTGTAAATCTTGTCTTTTAAAATGCATGTGGCATAAATATACTTTGATCATTATAATAATTATATATCGATTATTTTTTACTCTTATTCTGTATTAAATAAATAATTTTATTTATAAATTGATACAATATTAATTTCCTTCTATTCGTTGTTCAAAAGGTATATTTTTTGATGAAAGTAAAAAACACTTGATATTTTATATCATTAATTGATTATTTTTATTTAGAGTATTTTTAATTGAGAAATTGTACATTTTTCTAGTAATTAATTTTCATGTGGAGAAAGTAAAGAAAAATTATCTTTATACTTTTTTTACATTTCTATTTTTCATATCTAAATTTGTTTACCATCTAAACAAAATGGAGAATAATTTTATTTTTTTGATAATTTGTATTTATTTTTATCATATATAGTATAAATGTTAATGTATTTAAGTAGCCCACAAACAAAATTACTTATTTTTAATGCTGTTGCATTTTATTCTATTGTTTTTTTTTTTTTCCTGGAATTCTATCTTCTACTGATAAGATGAAAGAAATAAATTGAACCATCAATACCAATATATTTTAAATTTTAATGATGATGGGACTGACCTAATGAATCAGATAAAAACTCTACAATATTTTGATTCAATTTGAACTGTAATATAATTCTACTTTTTGATAAACTTTATACTAAATGAATGAACTCCATAATAAACTAAATTATGTTGTTTGTATTAAGATATATTTAAAGTAGTAATAAAAAAAAGAAATGATTAATTGCACTTGAAAAAAAAAAAGATATTGAAATTAAACCAATTAATAATAAAGAACAATGTTACTGTTACCATCGACATATGAAGAATTTATACTACAATTAAAAAAACTAAAACAAATTAAAAACTAAAATTTAATGAAAACTATAAACCAGTATGAAGAAGAATATAAAAGAGAAAGAGAAAAAGAAGAAGAAGTAAACAAAGATTTTTTCAAACAGTGGTAGGATTCTTTACGTTCAAAAGATTCCTATCTCTATAGTGATGGTCATATAAAAAGAATGAAAAATATTTAAATTTATTAATTACATAGATGATTATAATTTATCTGAATTAACTCAGCTTCACAGAATAGAAAGAAGATTACAAATTATATTATAGAAGAATCTCTGGGAAATACTCAAATAATCGAAGCTACTCCAATTGCTGCTTTAATTTACGTTCATGAAAGTGCTAATTTTGCCATGAATAAAGTTTATGACAATTGGATTGATTTATGAATTACATTGCTCAACAATTGAAAACAAAAACTGTAGAAAATTTATTTTGGACTGTAGATGAATATATTTTTGAATTTTTCTTTAAAAATAAAACAACAATTTGCTTATCAAATTTTGTATAATACTTATATTAATGCATCAACAGGGAAAATATTTAATACTAGTTTACAAGGAATGGGAATTTCTGCACTTAATATATGTGTTATTTTAATACATGCTATGCTTCATTTAAAATGTCTTTTAGAGAAAAATATATCTCCTATTGAAAATATGCGTCATTCTAATAAAAGTTTTATAACAGAAGTATCAAATATTTACCATCCACTCTTTTAGGGCCACTCTATGTTCTCCCCTCTTACCTTATGTAAAACAGATATTGATAAGTAAAAAATATATAAAATTATGTCAGTACTCCTCCTCACAAATAATACTTTTAATAGTGCCAATAGAAATGACAATAATTTTTAAAATGGCATTACAAATTTATATAGATTTAGAAAAATCAATTTATGAATTCTTTTAAAAAATAAAAAACTAACTGTAAATGTACATATCGATTTATTACCCTTACCTCAAATAATATGTTATAATTTATTAAAATTATCTGAAAACTCAAACTCTAATGAAGATATTGAAATTATTAATAAAAATTCTTAAAGATATTAATACAATTACATGAATTTAATATTTTTAAAGATTATTCAAGCATTGCACCATTTTTAGGGACATCATATTTATCTGGACTGGAGTTTATCTGGACAGAGTTCCGGGGGTCAACGCCCCCACTGCCCGGTCTGTGACCAGGCCTCCTTAGGTCAGTGTCCCAGGATGCGACCCACACCAGTCGACTAACACCCAGGTACCCATTTTACTGATGGGGCATAGACAACAGGTGGAAAGAAACACGTCCAATGTTTCTACTCTGGCTGGGAATCAAACCCAGGCCCTCGCCGTGTGAAGCGAGAGCGTTAACCACCAGGCCACCAGAGCTTTAATTAAAGTGGCCATTAAAGAAATAAATATCCATAATGATACTTTTAAAACACGAGTAATTGGTGAAAAAGATAATGATGGACCAGCATGTATTCATGTATATAATAATAATAATGATAATTATGATAATAATTATAATACAAATACTTTTAATGACAATAATGAAAATTATGTTGATAACTTATCGATATATGTAAAGGATCCATGTATATTTGATGTTTTAAATATTAATAATAAAAATCTTTCAAATAAATTCGTAAAGGGATATGGTTGTTCTTGCGATTATCACAGTGGGTATGTAGAAGTAAAAATACCTGCCTTAAATAATTTATTTCGTGAAAATAAACTTATAAGTAATGCATGTTTAAAAATCGGACATAAACATAATATGCTTGTCCCTCATCGAACAGATTTAGCCTACTATACTTTAGCTAATAATGCAAAACCATTACAGACTCATACTTATTCACATGTAGAACCTATATTTCAAAATATAATTGAAAGAGAAATCATAAATGAACCGTCTTCTTCCTCTTCCTCATATGAACTTTTAATTGATCAACCATCAATTGCTGAGGTTCATCCTTATGACTGGATGAATCGACATATTAAATCTAGTTATAAATATCCCCATCAACCCATTTTAAGAATAAGAAATACTATTGATGATTGGCCAGTAGTAGATAAATTTAATCTCGTTAATCATTATAAACGTCGTAAAGAAACTTATCCTATTTCTGCTTATCGTCTTCTAGTAGGTACAGGTTTTGAGGAACAGCACTTTTATGAGACCACAGAAGATCGCTACCTTTCTAATGCTATTTGGGGGCACCCTATTGTATATAGTATATATGAAAATAGTAAATGGAATGGATTAACTACTCTTAATCCTCTTGGAGTTACAAAAGAATGGTATTTTGGAGCAACAATGTTAACTCAGCCTGGTGAAAAAGTTCGTTTAGATACAAGAGGCCGATTTAAATATAAAGAAGATCTTAAACCTGAGGTTATACCACCTGATTTAAAAGAATTAATTAATGAACAAAATGTAAAAAATTATCCTTCAATTAATTATGTATCATATACAGTAGATTATTAAAATGTAATAATAATATATTATTAACTAGTTTTGTTGTTTGTTTCATTTAGTATATGATAAATAATATCTGAATAAATTTTTTTATTTAAAATACTATCACCTAAAATATAGGCCAATCCCATTAAAATTAAAGTAGCTGTTATAATTTTTATAATATTTTCACTTATTTTTTTATTTTTTAAAAAAATATGTTTTTTATTTCCAATAAAAGGATTATTATTATTAGTGTCATTCATTTTTTTAATATATATTTATTTAAAAAAAATACAGAAAATAAGATTTATTTTTTTTTTACTCTTCTAACATTTCATTAGGTTCAATATCTCTCTTCTTATTTTCTTTACATAAAGAATATGTATTAATTATTGTAATTATTGTCAAGAAGCAAGCTAAAGACCCAATAATACCATGATATATTCCTACTTCATATTTTGTATGAGAGGTTCCATCTGTACTATTCATTACTTTAGGTGAGAATGGTGATACATTATATTCATTCATAACTGATGTTATAACAATAAATAGACATGATGCCAGAAGTAATATTAAAATTAAGTAAGTGAATATTGCATTTCCGAACATATTTCTTTCTTTTGTTTTTTATTATATAAAAAAAAATAACAATGGCTTTAGCCTAGATATATAAAATGTATTTAACACAAGAGAAAATTTTTTTTTAAGAAATTATTTACATTTCTAAATATATTAACTTTACTAGAAAGAAATCAAATTTATAAGTAATATTATAATCATAAATAAAATTGCAAACATTATTTAATTATTTTTTTTAAATATTTAAAAGTTTTATAAAATGTTTAGCAGGAGAAACAATTTTTTGAGCATATGATGCAATAGATTCAGGATTCATTTTCTGTAAGTATGATGATGATTTAAGAGTTAAAATAAAAACAATAAGTAATATAGTAATTAATAATATTAACAAACTTATTAAAGCTGTATAAATATTTGTACCTAATACATAAAAAGACATTAACATGATATTATCATAGAAAAAGCCAAATTTTTTCGTTGTTTAGATGATGATGAGATAATATGTTCATCATTATTAGTAATTTTTTTAGAGGAATTAGTAGATGGTAATAATTTATTTTCTAAATGAAGACTGCCTGTTTCCAAAGGTACCCAATAGGAATTCTCATGCATAGAATTAGAAATTCGTAAATCTGCAACTGTTGGCTGAGGTAAAAAATAAGGTGATGGTACTGTAGATGTAGATAGTGTAGCCATTATATATTTTTTTCATTTATTTTTTTAACTATAAATTCAATTAATTTATCAAAATCTAATGGTATAAGTGTTTTAAGTCTATTATTATTTAAATGTAAAATTGCATCTTTTAAATACATAAAACATGGATTTCGTTCGGAATCTATTAAATGATTAAAATAAAAACGATTTTTATATTTAGTCGAAGATATTTCTTTACAAAAGGTTAATCTATATTCTTTAAAAAAATTAGAACAGATTCCTCTCGAATGTTTAAATTGAATAAGTTGATTTGAATTCTTAACTTCTATAAATACACTGTAATTACTCTTATAGGTTTTATTATCAAGACCTATCCATTGTTCTATTAATTCAAAATTTTTATCAAAATAACTATTGTTATTTTCCTCTTTTCCATTTATATAATTTTTAATAATCTTTAAAAAGTCTAGATGAAAACAATGAGTTTCTTCTATAAATTCTCTAATTTTAGTAATAGTAATTCTTTTACAATCAGTTTTTTCTATTTTTCCTCTTGGTAGAGTATATTCTCCTTCTGCAGTGTTTCCATTACCAAACCTATATTGATATAAGTTAAAATATTCATTTACTGAAATTTTACTATTATACATGAATATATTATCTAAAGAATTAGAATTATTAATTTCCAAATAACGATATGCAGGTGAATGATTTATGAGAACTTTACAAGTTTTTAAAATTTCTTCTTTTTGTGTACTTGGACAATTAGTAGCATCTACATGTAATATTCCATATGACGTCTGATCTTTTGTTAATGCTAGTTTTTGTTTTAAATTATTATTATTATTATTATTTAAATAACAGGGATATTGGTATATTCGTAATGGAACTTTTACAACTGGTGGAAGTTTACCAGTTAATTCCATTTTAACTAAATTTAATATGTTATTTTTATATAATTTTTAAAATAAAAAAAAATTACTATATAAAAATATAAACAAAAATATGCGTTCACAAAATAATAACAGCAGTGATACTATGGAAAATGAGAATAATACTTTGTTACCCCCACCACCAAGACAACAACAACAACATTCCTCCTCTCCCTATTCTCATTTTACATCTGAAAATAAACCCATTATAAGGAAATCTCCAAGAAAAAAAAATAATAAACTTTATTCATCTCTTAATAAAAATTTAGAAGAAGAAGAAGAAGAAGAAAGAAGAAGAAGAAGAAGAAGAAGAAGAAGAAGAAGAAATGAATACTAATTATAAAAAATTCTCAAATTTAAATGCAGAGCAGCCAGTCACTAAGGTATCTAATTTAATAAAACACAAGAAACTTTCTGAATACATTAATTATCAAATTGAAAAAATAATTTTAATTATAATTTTAACTGTTTTCTTTTGGACTATTTGGGATAATAATTGGTTATTAGGATTAATTACTTTATTAACAATATTTTTAATCAAACCTGTTCTAAGTAAAAATATTGCTTCTTGGATTATTGGCGTAAATTTGACATTATAATCAATAAAAAAAATGACATTTGTTATTACACATGATACTTCACCTACAGACATATTAAAAGTAAATTGTACAGATTTTTATATAACACCTCTTATAAAATTTAATAAAGATACAAGAAATATCATAAGTTGTATTAGTGTGTTAATTCAAAAATTACATACACATGAACAAGTAAGAAAAGCTATTGTAAATATTAATAACATTAACATTTTTTCAATATCATTAAGTGAAATATTTTTTTTTATCAATGAGTATATTTTAATGAGTAATAGAATAAATCCACAATATATTTGTATTCAATTTAAAACACAATCTGATATTGTAATTTCATCTTTAACAATAAATAAATAATGATAAATTTCATGGAAAATTATTTGTTATTCTTTAATTAAGTACTCCTATATATAAATAAATAGCAAAATGGGATATATTTTAAAATTAGAAAATTGTACAATTTGTCAAGAAATTATTATTGTTAAAAGTTTTTTTTTCTTAATATTTCATTTATAAATAGTGTACTACATTTCAATAATAAAAAAAATGAAAAAAATAGGATTTTTATTACATTTGGTAGCAGTCCAAATAACATCATTATTATCTTCATCTTTAAATGATGATAATTTTAAATGTCGTCTTATTACTGGTTCTAAAAATATCATTACAAATAATAGTGTAACATTAATTAATTTAGATGTTACAGAAGATGAATATAACAAATATAATAATAATATTCAATGTAATGCAATGTTTATAATGGAAAAATCTCATATACTTTTACTATTAGACTGTTGTGGAAAAAGTGGTAATTATACTGAATTTAATACTAAAATAACATGGCCAAATAACCGATTATTTCAAATAAGATTAGAAATTTCTTTTATTGTAATTTATTAATTCTATTTCCTCCTCTACCTCAACCATTTTGAAAAACAAGAACAAGACAATTAATGATATAACATTATATTACTAACATTAAAAATTACATTTTATTATTAATAATACTAATAATTACAATAAATCAATTTTAAATACTTATAAAACAATTGCTCTCTAAGGTCTCGATCAACAATCGAAGATATTCCAGTAATTGAAAGTTTTTATTTAATTAATAAAGTAAATAATATTTCAAATATTAAAATTTTTAAAGATAACTTAATGGATTTTAATTTTTTTCTATTATTATATATTTTAATATATTATTTTTTTGTGATTATTTGGAACATTTTTATACTGTATTATACAATATAGAAATAAGTAATAATGTTTTTAAAATTTAAAAAGAAAAAAATGATTTGGTAGTTAAGTTATATTTTTTGTTAAAAAAATAATTTTTTTATTTTATTTTTTTATTTTTACTAGTTCTTATACATCATTTAATTCCTAACTCTGTAAATATAGTATCATCCTCATTACTGTAGTGTCATACTGTTGCACACTTTTTTTCTGAATCTGAATTTGAATTTTTTTTTCTCTTAGATATTTATCTTCATCTTAGTTCCTGATAAATAATCTTTTCCTTTATCTGCTTTACATGAATTTGGATCATTTTTTTCTTATATGGGAATTTTTAAAAATCTTTCTTCCTTTCTTTGTCCTTTCATTTCTTTATCTTTAATGAGTTTTTTTCTTTTTCCTTTGTCTTCAGTTTCTTCTTCTTAATTGTAGTTTCTCCTTTATCATCAATTTTATGGATTACTTTGAATTAATAAATGTAGAATCTAAATAGTCAACATCACTGGTATCTCTTTCAATCTTCTTAAAAATACAAATATATTTCTCAATAGCTTTTTCAATATCATTTTCATCAAGTAATTTTTATCATCAAATAATTCTGTCTTTTAAATATAATTGTATTATTTTTCATTATTGATGGCATAATAAATTTATAGATCATTTTCATTATAATAGATAAATTATGTATGGTCTATCGACAGACATATCATTAATAAGCCTATTTTTTATTTTCTAATTTTTGTTGAATCTTATTGAAAACAAAAAGTTTATCCAAAAACACATTAGATTTAATCATGCAATTGATTTTTAGATAATTTAATAAAGTATTACAATTCCTCTAATATTACATTACTAGACATTTAAAATTTTACAAAAATCATTGATGAAAATATGGTAATACATTAATGAATTATTTAATTTCAATAATTCTGTTTTAGCTGGACTACTTAAACAAATGTGAGACATATTTTCATTAATTTTAAAATTCTTTCAAATTATTATCATTATCAATATTTTGTTTTTAAATATTGTATAATATATTGACTATTGTTGTAATTACTGTGTTAAAATTGATGAGAGTGAGTTTGAATCATATTTTCATTGCTATTTTTTAAAGTTTGACCATTTTGTCAGTTCATTTGACACTTTTCTTTTTGAGTATTTAAATTTTTATTTTACTAATAACTTTAATATTTGGTATATTTAAAATATTTATTGTTTTATAATAAATTGTTAAGAGTTATTTGTTTTGTTTTAGCTTACATTTTTTAATATGTTTAAATATAAAGAATAAATAAATGTATAAGCTTTAACGAGTTCAACCTCAATTTCTAAATTAGAGATGAAAGATTTCATTTTCTCATCATCATTAGCTATATAATTAGTCAATGATTTTATTTTTTTTTCAATAAAGAGTAATCTATTATTAATTTCAATTGGTACAATTTTCTTTTCATTTTTAATTAAAATTTTTGTCAAAAATGTTGTAACTAAATCTAAATTTAATTTTTCTTTTTCTTTTCTTTCATTTTCAAATTCAATCATTAATTTTTTCCTATAAATGTAAATAATATCAAGTATGCTTTTTTCAAAATCATTTTTATTATATTGAGTATATAAAGATAAATTACTTAAAATAATATTTACAATGCTATCTATAGATACAATTTGATTAATATTAGTCTTAATATTTTCCACAGTCTTATATAAATTTTCAATATTTTTTTTATTGTGTTATATAATATTCTAGTGAATTATTAAGTTGTTGTAAAGTATTAAATTATTTTCAAATATTTTTAAATTTAATTCATTTATTTTTACCTCACATTCTTTATCTTTTTTACTTATTTCTGATATTAATTCATTTATTTTTATTTCTTTATCTGTTTCATTTAATTTTACCTCACATTCTTTATGAGTTTCAGGTTTTAATATTTTTACTTTTTCTTTATCAAAAGGTAATTGATTCTTGGTATTGGATTTACCCTTTACACTTTTATTTATTAATTCTTTTTATTTTTTTTTTATATTCACATCCTTCTTGTTTAATACTTAAATTTAATTCTTGAATTTTTATTGGTTTATTTTTCTACTTCTTCATTTTCTCTTTAAATGTTTAAATAATTTTATATTTCAAGTTCCTTTAATAACTCTCTCTTTCAATATCATTTTGTTCGATACTTAAATTTAATTCTATATTTATTTGCATATTTTTTCTAATTCTTCCATCTTTCTTTATACTTAATTTAATATTTCACAATTTTTAAGTTCCTGTAATAACTCTCTCTTTTTAATCTCGTTTTGTTCGATACTTAAATTTTGTTGTTTTATTTTAAATTCAAGTTTATTTTCTTTTAATCTTAAACTTTTTAATTCTGAATCTAATTCTTCTATTTTACTATCTTTATATTTTATTTCATTTTCAAGTTTACTTTCTTTTAATTTTAATTTTTTCAAATCATTTTTATATTCTTCTATTTTACTATAAAATTCATTTTTAGATTCTTCAATTTTACTATGAAGTTTACTAATTTCATCATCTTTGTTATTCATCAATTCATAATTTTGTTTTTGTTTACTTAAATTACCTATTATTTTTTCCTTTTTTTTAATTTCACTAAAAAATTCATCTTTTTCAGAAATTAATGAATCGTTAATTTTTTTTTGTTTTTGAAGATTTTTCTGAAGTTCAATTATTTGAGTACTATATTTGTTTTTTTCTTCTTTTATTTTTTGTAAATCAATATTTAATTTAGATAAATAATTTTCACGTTCTTCATTTTTTTTCTCACATAAAATTAATTTTCTATTACATACTCTTTTTTCATCAACTAATATTGTTTTTTCCTACTGTTTTATTTTTTAAATCAAATTTCTAATACCCATATTATGTTTTTTAATTGTTTTAAGCTTCTTTATAATTTTCATATTCTTCATTTTTTTTCTGACATTCAGTAATGTATAAGACATTTTACTTTTTCATCCATTAATTTCTACAAAGATTTTCTTCTAATTTATTTATTTTTATGGTTTAATTTTCTAATTTTTTTAAAATTTTCTGAATTATTATATTTCTCTTTCTAAGTTATTCTTTTCTAGTTTTTAATATTTCTAATTCTTTCATTTATTATTTAAATTATCATGTAGGCATTCTGATATTTTTATTTAAGTCTTTTTTCTCCAATGATAGTATATGTTTTTCCATTCTCTAATTTTTCATTTTCTGTTTTTTAATTCCTTTTAATTTATTATTTAATTATCTATTTTATTCTTAATAAATTTTCATTTCTTCAATTCTTCACAGTTGATTTTTAGTTTATTTTTTTCAGAATTTAATTGTGTTAATTGATAATTAACATCATTTAAATCTTTTTTAAAGAAGTTTCTTTTTCTTTTGAAAAATTAAGCATTTCATTTTCATGATCTTTAATCTCTTTATTTTAACTTTTCTTTTGTTTATACACTGATTTAAATTTTTTTTCTGACTTAATTAATAGAGCCTTAATATTTATAATTTTTTTCTATCTTTATCTTCAATATCTTGTGTTTATTTTGTTTTTTCTGGGGGGGTTAATCTTTTATTATTTGTAAAAATTTTTTTATATCTTTATCATTTTCATTGCAGTATCTTGTAGCTTAATTATTTCTTCTTCTTTTTCAACAATGGCTTGTAAAAGATTTTTATTTTCATCCTTTAATTGTTCTATAATGTTTTTCATTCTTTTAGGAAAAGTTATATCATTCATTAAGTATATATCGGTCAGATATCAAACATTTTAAGGATATTATTTAAAAGTAAAATAGTTTGTTGATCATTATTATTTGATATCTTCAGTAGTTTCTAATAATTTTTTTATTTCTATTCTCTCTTTTATTCCAATCCAATAAAAAAAAAAAAAAATATTAAAGAAATCTACTTTATTAAGTATTATGAAAACAATATTAGGTTGTGTCATTTTTTTTATTTATTTATTATTACAATATATCCTTTATTAAAATAAATTAAATGATATTATTAAGAAAATTTATTGCATCATTTTCATCTTTCTCATAATCATAACAGCAACATTATCATTATCAAATATTAGTACAGAATCAGCATCAGTAGTAAAGTAGTAGTAGTAGTTGTTTTATTCACCCATAAAACTGATGCTGATGATGCTGCTATTATATCTGAATGATTAAAATTAATCATTGTTTTCATTTATTATTTTACATTCATCATCAATGTCATTTTTTTTTCCGTTTTAAAGATGATTCATTATTACAATGACATTTATTAAAATTTACTATTATTTTATGTAGACATTATCATAAATATCTTTATTAATTACTTTAGGAAATTATTTCTTTATACTTATCACCTAATTTATTACATATATTTGTAGTGGATAATAAATTTATTATAGCATAGGTGCAGTCTTTGTATATTACTTGCTGGAATACCCGAATAGGAAAACCGAATCAAGAATGCGTAAATAAAGAATCAAATTTTCCTTCAATTACTCCCAAATCATCTATATCATATGAAATTATAGCATTAACAGATTTTATCTTTCTATTGATCTATAAAACGTTTCACCTATCATATGGAACCTTGATGAATCCAATACCGTAAATTCAGAATTTTTTACAAATAAATTACCTAAAGGGGTTGTGAATAATTTACCATTACTAGCAACAGTTTCTTTAGCTACAATGGACCAAAACTAACTCCAAGTGAAATACGTTGCAATAACCATTCATTAATAAAAATCTTTCCATCATCACCAAATATTTTTGTAGCAAAAATTTTCGACAATTTATAGTACATTTTTATCATATGAGGCTCGACATACATAGCAGCACTCCATTTCCCTTTACCTTTATCATCTATATTTATTTTAGCTTTTATTAAAGGTAATATTAAAAATTCTTCAAAAATTGTATTAATACTTTCATTAAACTCTATACCAAATATTTTATTAGGCACCGTCTGATAAGCTTTTCAGATCCACTCCGAATCTAAGTAGCATTAACTTCTATCAACCTAATTTGTAACCTTTCAAATACTCATCATTAATTTTAAATCATCTAAGATTTCCAACTTTGGTTGTTATTATCCTTTCAGAAAGAACTGTATAATTTGTATCATTGTTATACTGAGCTTCAAATCTTTTAAAATTTTAGGTTTGTGATAATTTTCTTCTAATACTTGAATGGTAGTCACTGTATCATGATTATAATTATGGGGTTTCCTTCGGAGAGTAATGCATAAGGAGATTCTAATTGCTTTATCTAACATTTCTAAAGACCATATTTAAAACATCCTCTTCTTTATTCACTAAAATGTAAAGTAGTTATAAAATATGTTCTGTTGTTCTTGTTGAAGCAAGATTGTGGTGGATTGTGGTGTTGAATTGCAAGAGAATACGATCTGTTGTTTTTTTGATGGTATTGATGTGATTGAGAAGGTGAGGGAGGAGGTAGCATTTTTGTTGTTTGCTGTTTGCAAAGCTTTATAATAAGATGTTGTTGCGATGATTCATTTTAATATTAATATTACAATTGAAATTCTTATATATTATAGAAAAAAATTAAAAAAATGTAAAGGAAATTCCTCTAATGGTGATTCTAATTCTTTTCCGTAAAGCCCTACAAACGGTAATACAATAACCACCCATTTTTTTTTTTATTTTTATCATTATTATTATTATTATTATTATTATATTAAATATTTGAGGAAAGAGTACTAGATCTCCATACATTTTCAATATTAATAACAAAACCTAAAAAAGCAATAATTTCATCAAATGTAGTTAATGAAATATTGTATTGGAAGATGAAGAAGGAGAATTCACAGCACAGGCGGAATTATCCTAGTAAATTTAGCAATAGACATGTTAAAAATGTTAGAGATATCTTTGAAATTAATTAAATATTTTCCTTTGAATATCTGAAATTAAAGTAGCCCACATTTTTCCTTCATTATAATGCAAAGTAATATTAAGAATAAAAGAATAATTATTTTTTTACAATGTTTTTTTACTACTGTATTTGATACTATATTTTCTAGTGAAATCTATTTCTATCTTCTTCCACCACCAACATTTATTTATATTCCTAAAGATGAACTATAAAAAAAAGGGTTAAAACATAATTGTTATAAAAAGCAGGGATAATGTTGACAAATCAATTTTAAGAGATGATGATGAAAATACATGCACATACTCAAATTACAAACTTTAAATCCTTGAATTAACATGTTTTTCGATAAAGATTATATCTCCTCATTTGTTTGATAATTAATACTTAAATTTTTCGATACAATATGATTGACAATCTATAGTTTTTAATAAGAGCATTAATAGTTTGAACCTACGTCTGCAATTAAACCCACAGACCGATTCACAGTTTTGAATTTTTATATTTAAATAAATCTGTCGGACAAATAAAGGCACATTTGTAAATTGTTTAATTTGAGGAAATAAGAAGGATCAATTATATAATAAGAAATATGAGTGCCTGCTTCTGATTTAAAAAATCCAGGTTTTCATTCTCAATTTTTAATACCTTAAACAATAGTTAACAAGTTGTCGATTATAAGTATGAAGTGGTCGAATTTTAATTGTATTTTAAATCGCCATTCAGAATATTCATTAATTTCTTTAATATTATTATTATCATTTTACACATTATAATCTTATAAACCAATCAGTAATTAATTTTTTTATACATTCTAACAAGAGAAGATGGGTTATTAATCATCAGAATTATTATTGTTATATTATTATCTCATAAATAAATAAGTACTGGTTTTGAATTATATATTCATATCGCTATGATCTTTAAATTTATTCTCTTTGTTTAAACCCACTTATTTTACACTTATTTTCCAACTTCATATTCTTGAATTGTCATAAAATGTTTTTTTTGTGCTAAAACTAATACACCAAGAGATTTGTTTCAAATCCTAACTTAAGAAAATTCAGAAAGGTAAGTGTTTTCGTAATTTGATTTATAATGTGCTAATTCTCCCTGTATAATGAACGTAGGCACTATTTATAAAGATGGGAATCAGTTATCTCCGTACAAAGTTTGTGTTTTATCAATAAGTTCATCTTAAAAAATTCGAGCCCTATTTAAATTGATACGACCATAAGCTGTTACCATTCCGGTACTAAGCATCGGTAAAAGATGCCAATGAAGCCATTGCACCATAAATTGAATTCACCATAATTTTAAGAGCATTTGCTTGAGTTTTCATTCCCATTTTTTTCATAATACTTTCGTTCAATATTCACTAGTCTTTCACAAAATTTTTCGAAGGGTGATTCTGTATAGGAACGATCCTCTTTAACTTTTACACTAATATAAATAAATAAGATCTACTTCCATTTGGTAATAAATGAAAATCTTCTGTATCAACTTCAGAAATTTTATCTCGAGGAATACGCGTACAAATCCTCGATTTAAATTGTAATCTCTAATTGATACTGGTATACAGTGATGCAAAATCAAAAACATAAGAGCTTCCGTTTAAGAAGATACATGTACACCTTTTAAAGCTCTAAAAACTTCAGCACCTTTGTATGTATTTTTTTCCCCCTATCCATATTATGACTTGAGTGGTAGACAGTACATAATATTTATGCGGATTTTCTCACCAACTTCATAATTATATTTGAATAATAAATGCTTATCCTGAATTAAGCAAATTAAAATCAATTGGTGCAATGTATATTGAATTAAAAAGTATTTATAATATAACGTTTAACAATATTTGTTTGAATTGTGGACCTAAACAATCATTAGATTAAAAAGCAGCCATGTCTTGATAAACCCCTGGTAATTCTTCCTGTATTTAATATTCGCAATTTAAGTGAGTAACTAAATCAACATCTATAGTAGCAGTAATTGAGAAAATTTTTCAAAAAAAAAAAATGGATCTGGTTCTATATTTTCATATTCGAGATGTTTATACATTAGATTTATATGGGTAATTTTAAAAATTTTGCTTTTTTTAAATCTAGAAGAGCTTCAGCACAAGCTCTAGACTATCAAAGGAGGTTCAACATATTTTCCTATGGGAAAAATATTTTTTACGGCACATCAAACGTCGATATTTAATATCCAAGCTGGAGTCATAAAAGGAACAAACCTATCATAGCAAAAAGTTTTTAAGACGATCTCATTATTAAATATATTCCGGGTAAATTTCCAGAAAAAAAGCTCGCTAAAAAGAAAAAAATGATCAAATCCACTGATTATATCCAGGCAAAAATATATTAGGATTACAAAAATTTTTCAAAGCATTTAATACTTTTTTTCATTTATAAAATTCAATTTTGCAGAAATTCCATCCTTAGTAATAATAGATTTTTTAAATTTTTTACAATTAAAAATATACAACTAATAATTTCAAAGTGTGTTTAATTTAGTA
Source organism: Cherax quadricarinatus (assembly GCF_026875155.1). NCBI lineage: Eukaryota > Metazoa > Arthropoda > Malacostraca > Decapoda > Parastacidae > Cherax > Cherax quadricarinatus. Next base: position 20,213,807 of record NC_069485.1, read on the forward strand.
GAATTTTCAGGATAAAAAACTGTCCTTTTCAATAAAGTAACTACTAATCGATCAGGGGACTATCACCAGAGGTAAAACACAGAAAAAATCATTCGACACTTCAATAAAATGAATATACTATGGGGGAAAAAATTTATCAAATCACTGCTAAAAAATTGAAGAGAATTTTTCCTTTTAGATTCTTCAAAAAATTTTAAAAAATCCTCTGGTTAAAATTTTTTCTTTTAAAATTTTTCGTTGATAATAAAAAAAACACTGATAAAATCAAAATATTTCCCATAGCAAAATACCAAGAGGATAAAAAATTATTTTTAATAAATTAAATAAACAAAACATTGCTGATGTCCTTTACAATAAACCGTGCAAATACCCTCTAATTTTCCTCTTAAGATCATTAGAAAAGATTCACCCAAAATTTAAAAATGACCTTGTAGTTATTTTTTATCTTCAATTTTATAACTGTTTTAAATTAAACCTTTAACTTGTAAATTAAAAATACTTTCAAAAAAGTTCTCTTCACAGTAACAATAACAAATAATATAATCAGAAGTCAAAAACAACCTTACTGATCAGAGCACCAGTAATTTTACTTCGTCCAATTTTTATTTTTAAAAAAATCTATAATTTAAATGAAACGGAATTCCATAAAATTCTTTTAATTTTACATTTGATGCATAATCCATATATATTTTAAATCGATAATTTTAAAACCCGTTTTGGTTTTTATTTTCAATTAAAAAAATAAATAATTTTAAATTTTAAATGTTACTTTAAATTTATATAAAATAAAAAAAGTTAATTAAACTGCCAAAAGTACATTTTATTTTTTTTTTTAAATTTGAAAAAAAATCTAATCTACTTTTAGAACATTATGCACGTAATTTTTTTATTAGTTTTTATTATCACACCGCCGATTCCCACCAAGGCAGGGTGCCCGAAAAAGAAAAACTTTCACCATCATTCCTCCATCACTGTCTTGCCAGAAGGGGGGTGCTTTACACTACAGTTTTTAAACTGGCAACATTAACACGCCCTCCTTCTAGAGTGCAGGCACTGTACTTCCCATCTCCAGAACTCAAGTCCGGCCTGCCGTTTTCCCTGAATCCCTTCATAAATGTACTTTGCTCACACTCCAACCAACGTCCAGTATTAAAAACCATTTGTCTCCATTCACTCCTATCAAACATGCTCCACAGCATGCCTGCTGGAAGTCCAAGCACCTCGCACAGACAAAACCTCCTTTACCCCTCCTTCCAACCCTTCCTAGGCCTGACCCCTACCCCGCCTTCCTTCCACTACAGACTGATACAACTCTTGAAGTCATTCTGTTTCGCTCATTCTCTCTAACATGTCGAACCAACCTCAACAACCCTTCTCACCCTCTGGACAACAAGTTTTGGTAATCCCGCACCTACTCCTAACTTTCCAAACTACGAATTCTCTTGCATTATATTCACACCACACATTGCCCTCAGACAGAACATCTCCACTGCCTCTCAGCCTTCTCCCGCTGCAACCATTCATGCACCCACGCTTCACACCCATAAAGAGCGTTGGTAAAACTATACTCATCATCGTTCCCTCTTGCCTCCAAGGACAAAGTTCTCTTTGTCTCCACAGACGCCTAAGTGCACCACTCACCTTTTTCCCGCATCATTCTATGATTCACCACATGTTTTTCAGAGACCATCCGCTGACACGTCCACTCCCAAATATCGAATACTTCACCTCCTCCATACTCTCCATCCCTCCAATCTGATATTCAATCTTTCCATCAACCTATCTTTTTGATATCCTCCCCATAACCTTCACTCTTTCTGATTCACGCTTTTAATTTTCATTCTTTGCACACCCTAACCAAATTCATCACCAATCTCTGCAACTTCTCTTCAGAATCGCTTCTCCCAAGAGCACCAGTGACAGCAGCAAAGGCACTGTGAAACTCCCCACTTTGTGTGTGATTTTCTTTATCTTTTAACTCCACGCCTCCTTGCCAAGACCCTCGCATTTACTTCTCTTACAACCCCATCTATAAATAAATTAAACAACTACACGGTGACATCACACATCCATGTTCTAAGGCCTACTTTTACTGGGAAAAAATTTCCCCTCTTGCCTACATACTCTAACTTGAGCCTCACTAGCCTCGTAAAAACTCTTCACTGCTTTCAGTAACCTACCTCCACAACACTACACCATACAACTTGCAACATCTGCCACTTGCCCCCCTATCCACCGCTGTCATAGCCTTTTCCAAATCCATAATGCCACAAAGACCTCTTTAAGCCTTATTAAATACTGTTCACTTATATGTTTCACTGTAAACACCTGGTCCACAACACCCCTACCTTTCCTAAGCCTCCTTGTTTCATCTGCATCCTATTCTCCGTCTTACGCTTAATTCTTTCATTTATAAACTCTACCATACACTTTACCAGGACACTCAACAGACTTATCATCCCCCAATAATTTTTGCACTCTCTTTTATCCCCTTTGCCTTTATACAAAGGAACTAAAGGCATGCTCTCTGCCATCCCTAGGTACCTTACCCCTCTTTCCATACATATTTAAATAATTGCACCAACCCACTCCCAAAAAACTATATCCCCACCGCTTTTAACATTGTCTATCTTTATCCCATCAATCCCGGCTGCCTTACCCCCTTTTTCATTACCTCAGCCTCCGAACTTCCCACCCACACTCACAACTGGCTCTTCTCACTCCGTCAAGATGTTATTCCTCCTTGCCTATGACACGAAATCACAGCTTCCCTATGACATCATCAACATTTAACAATTCCTCAAAATATTCTGCCATCTCCCAATACCTCTAACTCTCCCATTTAATTAACTCCTCCTCTCCTTATTTTTTACTGGACAAATCAATTTGTTTCTCTAGGGCTTTCTTAACTTGGTAATCTCACTTCCAAAACTTTTTTCCCTTATTTCAACAAAATTTGTTGTAACATCTCACCCACACTCTCATTTGCTCTCTTTGTACATTGCTTTCACACTCTCATAAACCTCTCTCTTTTTCTCCATAGACTCTCCCTCCTTGCATCACTCTACTTTGTAAAAACTCTCATATGCTAACTTATTTCCTCCCTTACTACTCCTCTTTACATCATCATTCCACCAATCGCTCCCTTCCTCCTGCAACCCACTTTCCTGTACCACAAACTTCGCTGAACACTCTAGCACTACATTTTTAAACCTACCCCATACCTCTATCGACCCATTATGCCTATGCTCTCATTAGCCCATCTATCCTCCCATAGCTGTTTTATATTCTTACCCAAACTGCCTCCTCTTTTAGTTTATAAACCTTCACCTCTCTCTTCCCTGATGCTTCATTCTCCTTGTAACCCATCAACCTTTTACTCTACAGTGTAGCTACAACTAAGAAAGTGATCTGATATATCTGTGGCCCCTCTAATAAAATGTACATCCTGAAGTCTACTCAACAGTCCTTTTATCTACCAAACATAACCAACAAACTACTTCCCCATTTCTGGCCCTACAACATATCGTGTATAGCTTATTTTATCCCTTTTTCTTAAAATAATGTATTACCTATAACTAAACCCCTTTCTTACAAAGTTCAATCAAAGGCCCCATTATCATTTACACCTGGCACCCTAAACTACCTACCACCCCCCTCTAAAAGTTTTCTCCTACTTTGAGCATTCAGTCCCCTACCACCATACGCACGTCGCTTCGCGCATGCACGATCCTCATGTCAACGAGCAACACACACACCGCACTACCCTAACTCAGCAGCATCACACAGTATACACACATTACACTTACTCCATCACATCCGACGCTCACGATCCACACCGGCCTAACTTCACTGCATTGAGATCTCGTACATTCACATACGATTCCAGCGTTCTAGGAGACAGATTCATTCGCACTGTCAGTCCCATCATGTCACTCTTGTCGTCCCACTAGGCACGCTTTACATCCTATTCTCGTCGTGATGTTCTCGAGTAGAGCCTCTTAATCTACGAACAGATAGGAGAGGTCGTTCATGATGCATTATGAAGCAACATATCTCTATAGATCGTCAGTTGTGAGGATCGTACTGCAGTGCCACTACTACTCGAAATCCGTTACTCACATTCATCATTTATCCTACTCAAACAACTATCCTAGTGTCTCCTCTCCATACATCGACTCTCAGATACACTCTCGTATTTCCACAATCCTACGTCGGCCATTCTACTATTACCCACAACACATCGTGCACAATAACTTCTCACTCACACCTTTCACACCTTTACTCTTACTAGCTTTGCTGAGAACGAGACATGTGAGCGAGGCTGCAGTACAGTCAAAACAGATCGTCTATTTGCACAACTAATCGACACTCAGTCGATACATGCGATAGTGGCACTGCGGATTCTGCTGATAGCCACAAGACCTTGAGACATCAATGACTCTCAAGCGACTGCCGAGATCATCGCCAGCAGCTGATCTCTTCCCATGCTTTTTTAATAAAGTTTTTCTGTCTTCTCTTTTTTAGTAATTGTCTACAGTAGAAGCGTCTTGTCACTAGCCTACAGCAGCGCCTGCCGGTGTATCTCTCTTTCTATTGATATCAGCGCACGTGCATGAACGAGCTAGCGACATCATACTGAGCGAGAGTCGCATCATACGGTACGTAGCAAGACTGTTACAATTAGTCCCTTCCCCATAGCGTGTGCAATTAGACGAGAGAAGAAACAAATAGATTGTGGGGGGGGGATGGGGGGAGGGTGGGGGGGGGGGTGGGGGTTGGGGGATTGGTTTGGTGGTGGGGGGGTTTGAGTGGGGGGGGGGGGGGAAGGGATGGGGGGGGGGGTGGGGGTAAGAGAGACGTATGAGTTACATAACGCGAGGAAAACTCCAGCGGAGAAACGTAAAACGCTTAGATCCGTTCATCTGGGAACTACATGTATGAGAGTATAAGTAGAAAACATTGTAGGGCATGAGTGCTGTGAAGAGTAGAACTGGCAACTCCGAAGCACGTGCCATGATTAGTCTAGAGTAGCACCAAGCTACTGTCGCCTGTGTGTATGCGTTTAGTGTTGTATATAGAGATAGACTCACAAAAGAAAGTCTCCTGTGTCTAGACTTCACTAGGGGCCTACATTCTATCTCACATCCAGGCTATACAGCGCTTATTTGTATCACAGTCATTGAACAGGCAGGACGTAGTACCTTCCTGGGTTTGTTCTGTTGCCGTCTACAACCTACTACGCTACATTTTACCTACGTAAATATAAATTAATCTTGATAATTTAGAGTAAATCAACTATTTAATTGATACAAAATACATATATATACTCTTCGCGTATCTACCTACGCTAGTAGTCTGTAAGTAATGCTAATATCTAACAGAAAAACTTTTCGAAGGACACTTGACCTGTCTTCTCCTCTGCGACAGATGCATCATTCATAATAATGATAGCGATAGTCGCTTGCTCTGTGTGCTAATATTAGAGCACAGATAGATATTATTCTACATGGTCTTGAGAGCATGTTGCGCACTATGTGGTGGAGGTGTACGTGGAGTGTGTACTTGGAGGGAATGAAGTTGATGCGTACAATAACAGTGATCCACTCTAGAGAGGTTCTACACGATTGATCCATCTTAGAGATTCTATAGCGCACGGAATGACGGATGAAATGTAGTGATTGAAACTGCTGGGAACAATTTTGAGCGACATGCTGACCTATTCTCTAAGGAGTTCTCCATCATGGGTATGAGGTCACTATGTACACGACCGCGTCAATATCTGGTACCATATTCACATTAGCATTTAATGAGAGATGCTTACATATTATAGGTGACAACAGTGTCAAAAAGTTGGAGTGTACGTATCAATTGTGTATTACGCTAATTTACCTATATGATAGCAGTGATGACTGATTACATTCGCTATCATAATGACTTTTGCGATTGCTACGTATCTGAGGACGTAAGTTAATGACCTTCGAGTTTGCTTCTTGCAGATCCTTTCTTTCGTCATCATTCTTTGTGTGCTGATCGGAGTATTGCCTTCTTACAGTTCTGGTCTGTATGACTACGTCGACGGCCATTGGCGACATAGCTAGTATTCAGGTATAAATAGACTTTCGTATAGAGTCTATAACTTATTGACTTTTTTCTTCTTCTAACATAGAATAGTTTGACTATCTAATACAGAGTAGTACATATTTAGTATATAACCCATATACATACAACACTATACTAGAATATACTTACTAATGACTAGTAGCTAGTTCTACTTCTGACATCAGTAGCAACATAGATCTTAAACACTCAGTCAGGAATTTCGTTATCATGATTCTAACAGTAAGCATAGAGACGTGGGGGGATAGGGGGGTTAGTGTTATTACTAAATTAACATAGAAAGCATGTGTCATTGAATGGTAGGGGGGGGGGGGGGGGAGGGGATTTGATCTTCGGTTTGAATAAGGTTTTTCAGAAAACAATAGACCCGTATCTACATACACATGATTATTACTGTACATTAATTGTATTTATGCACTATAAGTGTTCATATCTATAGACCTATAGAATTCTTCTCTGTGTGCTGTCGTAGGCTCTTCTACTCTAGCCGTATTACCTTAGTAATGGTTTTTCATTGCACGACAATAAATCATCGATCCATACAGGAGAGTCTCGTAGCAGAGATATCACTGGTATGGCCGCAGAAGGATTATAGTAGAAGAAGTCTGAGGCGTGATCCCAGCGTTCTCTAGCTAAATACCAGGCAGGTAATATAGCGTTTATGCTATCACTCTTTGATGTCGGAAGTATGATATTCCTTCTGAAAAGAATTTGGACAGATAGAGGAATTTTCGGAATTTCAAATTGGATTTAAATAAAGTGATTTCTTAGACTACATTAGTCACTAATGATTATGGAAATTAAGGAGATGATTAATGAACTATATTAAAAATGGACTTAAGGGTCGCTCTCGTTTAGGTCTGATGATGGCTAATTGTGACTTTTATGTTTTGAAAATAACCAGGGAGAAGGTTTAATATGTTATTAAATTTAATAACCAATAAGTTGATGAGAACCAATTAGAACAAACTACAAACAACTATGATAGACAACAACAAGTTCAACAACAATAAAGAAAAAAACAACAAATGGATTAGTTGACTTTATGGTTTTTGAAAATAACCATAAGTATTAAATTATTAATAACCAAAAAGTTGATGAAAACCAATTATACAAACAACTATTAATAGACAACAATAAGTGCAAAAATGACAAATGGATAGACAGTTTATTTTGAATAATAACAAATATCATAGAAACCAATTGCGAAATATGGTCAATATTGAATTTAAATGTTGAAGATTATTTTGTTATAGAAATAAAAGTTTAAAAATACTTGTGTATATAAACTCCTCTAATATATATAATATATATATATATTTATAGAAGAATATAATTATTAATGGATTCATCAAATATTACTGAATTTATGAAATAATGTGAAAACTGATGGATTTAGTTGTATTTATAAAATAAAATTATTAAGTATAACAATAAATCTCAATTGATTGTTTGATCTTAAATATGACAAAGATGGGGCGGCGTTTTCTTGATGATGGAATGTTGTATATTTATCGATAAATATCAGTATCCAGTCGCGAATAATGTTAATTAAAACTAATCCAATTTCCTTTAATAATCATCGTATTCCAATTTTGGCTCAAAAATCGAAACAGTAAATAATACATTAAATATTGATAATGAAATACAGAAAATTAGACTAATGACATTAAACAACTAAGTTTTTTTAATCATACTTTTCAGTATCTGAATTTTATTTTAGACATAAAACTTCTCCTTTGAAAATTGACTTACGGCAAGAAGGAGAGTTACAACAAGTTTTGAATTAAATTTAAAGAAAGTTCAATCCTATTTTTTTTGTGAAAATACTGCTGGATTATTGTTATTCAAATTGTTAAATGTGGTATCATATAAGTGAGTTATGCACAGAAAATGAAATATCCTATACTCTAAATAAATTATAGTATATGAAGTTAGGACAAGATTTCACAGGATAATAATACTGCCGATGCCACATCCTTTTATTATCAAAATAAAGAAGTTGAGAAATAGTATGTTATATCCTTTTGAATGCTTGATTCACCTAATTAAGTTAACATGCAATAAATAAGGTAATTGTATTAATTGACAGAGACAAGGTGTTAAAATTAGAAGGGTGTAGTATGCTCATATTTATATAAGTTAGTTTCTGAATCGAAGTTTTATCTCTGTGAATGTATGGCTTGAATCTGTAAAATAAAAAGATATAACTTTGCTTAAGCATACTTCAGAACTTGCTAGAATGGAATGTTGGAGTATTGGCTTGTCCAGAAGTGTGTTGTGTGTATCAATACAGCTTAAGCATTTATGTTTTGGCTTCAACGCAAATTTTTTGATTTTAAGAAATAGTTTGACATGGCCCAGCTATGCCACAATACTTTTTACTTGAAAAGAAGAAACAGTTTCCAAAGAACATTAGCAGAAAGAGGAGAATGATATGGGCCACCAGCATCTCCACCAGCAGCACACCACCACCAAGATGGTGGGCCACCAGCAATTCCATCAGCACCACCAAGCCAAGATGTGCCACCCGCAATTCCACACACCACCACCAAGATTGGCCACCAGCAACTAAACCAGCACCACCACCACCAGCAAAGATGTGACTACCAGTACCTCCACCAGCACTACCACCACCACCAGCCAAGATGTGGCCACCAGCACCACCACCACTATCCAAGATATGACTACCAATAACCTCCCACCAGCACCAACCACCGACTAACCAAGATGTAACTACCAAGTACCATCCTCCATTAACCACTACCACTAGCCAAATATGACCACCAGTACCTCCACCAGCACTTCACCAGCACACTAGCCAAGATAAGGCCACCAGCACCTCCACCCATTGTGACTGTGGAAAACTGTGAATTGTTCTTATAAATATTTCATGGATTAGATCCTATATAGCTATCAAATTTTGGGGACGGGTCCAGTTTCCGGATCCATTGCATACATACTAAAATCTGGTAAATACCAGTCATGATATTACGACCTATCTGGAGACCCTATCTGGAATTAACCTTGCCATTAATTAAAACATTTAAAAAAGAACACCATTAGTGCTAAGATTCAAAGTAAAACAAATGGCAGTAAATATGTGTAAGTAAATTCTGAAATATAGTATGAAAACTCACCAAAGTGAACTATCACATGAAGTCTTTAAACTACACTGTGAATTAAGTACTGTGTATATTTTTTTTTTTTTTTTTATGTTTCTAGCTTAATTTTCTAGCTTTTATAATCTCTCACCAGGAAGAACTCAAGGTCTACCAGACTCCCTCATAGCATTTAGCACCCCTTATCAGGAAGAGAGCAAATACCAGATTTACCAGACTCAATAATTTTATGAAGGCTATCTAGTCAGAACAAAGTCTTTGTTTAGCTTAACACCTATTCAACCTCCAGAGGAACAGGAAATAATCAAGGTTATCCAGTCACACCTCCTCAACAGGAACTCAAGCAAGGCTATTCAGAAGAAAATAATATATTTTATATTTTAAAAAAGATATGAACATACATATCTTATGTGCTAGTAGCATCATTGAAAATTTTTCCATGATTGTAAAAATCTTTCTATGATGGCACTAAAATAATTTATAATTTTTAGATAATGGTGAAATTAGAATAACACCTATAAGTTATGAGACATAAGTTCTAACATCAAACTACAAACTAATCATACTATGAGTCTCAAAATGCTTAGTTTAAAAAATGTTTCCTCAATGCTGTACCCAAGAAAGTTATTTAGTTGGTTATATTTATACAAATTTACCTATTCCATATAAAAGTTGGAGTTGGATTTCTTTAGAAGAAGTAAATTCTAAATTTTATTACATTTTAAATTTGGATGATCGAAAATCTTTTTTATAGAGCCAGTAAAAATTTTATCTTACAATGACTCAACTTTACATTGTTTGACAAAATCATTATTACTACAAGTTGTAAATTCTGTAAACTTCCTGGTTTATTATTATTTGTATCAATAAAAAACATAAGTAATAAGAAAATAATAATTATTGCTTTTTCGTTCTTTACTGCTACTTTACCTTGTTATTGGGTAATTCCAACATTATCATCTAATTTTAAATCTATTTTAACTTTTTCAAAATTAATTGTTAATCCAGGATGGAGAATATCAACTATTCTGAGACCTACAGTTACTCCTGTTTTTAACATTCCATGGAACAATAATAAAGATAAAAAAGTAATTACTGTTTGGTGTTTACCACATAACAATTTAGCAATAGCTTATAGCATAAGTTCCATTTTTCATTTATTATTACAACCTATTTTAATTATTCCTTCTTCTGAAATTGATGTAAAAATTGTTAATAATGATAAATAGATAACTAATAATTCTTTAATAGTAAATAAATATAATAAATATACTAATTATAATAATGATTATAATTATCCCAGAAAAATTCTTTCTCTTGGATCTCGATATTTTATTCATTATTTATTTCAGTCACATATAAATGAAAATACTGCTTCTCTATCAATATGGCCTTTTAAGTCATCAATTAATATTCAAGAAAAATTTTTACCTTCTGATTTTACATCATCTCTTATTTGGGGAATTCATCTCTTAATTTTAAGTCAAAAATACTGAAAATATTTATAAAAAAAAATAATTTTTCTATATATAACTGAAATGAAATTCATAATTAACTAACTAATTATACAATGTCGTTGTTGTCTTCTTCATATGCAACTGTTATTATTGATAAAATATTTAAAAATGAAAAAGAATTAATTTTAGAAAATTTACAAAATATTTTAAAATTGCAAAATATTAATTTGCTTTATATACCACCTATTGAAAAAAAATAATAATGATGATGATGATTTATTAGAAAATGTAAAAATATTAGCTCAAAATATTCCAAAAGGAACACAAGACTTTCTTATAGTATACATTACAAGTGAAGGGAATAATGAAGAAAAAGAATTTCATTCAATTTGTTGCATGGATAAATATTTAAATATACATAAATTTACTGAACAATTTGAAAATATTGAAGAATATTTTCAATTTTCAATGATTAATAAAATATATAATATATATTTAATTATTGATAAGAGACAATATGAATCTTCATTCTTTTACAGTTTTTATTTAAAAGAAAAATCTAATATAATTTATATTAGATTAAATTTAAATTTATTAGAATCAACTAACCACTTTTTGGATACTAATTTATTAATGAATGCTAATCTTCGAATTATTATTTTTGCAATTATAAATTCTTTAGTAGCATAAAAAGAAGAAATATGCTCAATTTATGATAAGATAAAGTTCTAAGTGGTGTCAATATTATGAATCGACTAAAGATCACGTTAGTTGGTTTAAAAAATAAGCAAAAAGATGAAATATTCATTTATTTTTTTTAGATGAAAAGACAATACAATGTTCGATATACAAATTACATTCCTTCCATTAACCAAAATTATTTAGATTAAATCTTATCAACATTGTAAACATAACAAAGTTGAGAGTTGAGTTTTTCCTTAATTAAATTGTACAAGTAATGCTTATCACTTAAACAGATAGAGTTGGTGGTATAAACAAAAAGGGCTTCTTTAAGTTTTATACTATGGTAATGCAGGCTATGAATTATGTCTTGGATGCCCAACTCTGTCAGTTCACTAGACATACACTTTATATTGTAGTACCCTCCTCGTGGTTGTAGTTTCTTAATCACATCAATTGCAGAATTCACAATATTGTCATTCAGACCTATCAACCTAAGGTTCACTCCTCCTGTGAGTGTGCTAGGTAGGGACATCAGCACTTTTGGAGACACTTCTGCTAATACTTGAACATCCAAGATCTTCAATTGATGTAGTGTAGACTTGACAACATGGTATAGCTGTGGTAGAAGGGTATGAGCATTGTCGTTATTCAACACATTCAGGGAAAGGTATTTGAGGTTGGGAGGTAGTAGATAAATATTCTTAAGATAACCATCAAACTCTACCAAGTTAACTAAGTTATTCTTAGAATTTAGGTGGTGAAAGATGGCATCAGTTTCGCAGTCGTGAGTGATTTCCATAGACGAACAGAGGTGGTGTTCAGTGATTATGGCTAGCAGATCCAGCAGACCAGACATATAAGTGGATTCACCTGAGATATTAATTTTCACTTTCACTTTCGATGGTGATGAGATAACATTAATGTTCACTTTAGATGGAATGTAGTCTGGAAGAACTGTGCAACAATAAACACATTTATAAAAAATAATATAAATATTTACATTCTTAATCAAGGGAACTATTTCTTCAACTATTTCATTACATTTGATGTTCTGTAGGATATTGAACCTGTCATCATTCTTCATATCAGTCTCATTACGGATACGCTTAATTTCATGTTGGATAATTTCAGGCACCTTGTGTAGTACTATGCCAAACTTCTGTACGAGATTAGAAACTTCATGTTTGATAGCCTTGATAGTCATATGGTCATCTAATATGTCTAGTACGAGGTGCACCAGCCCAATCCCAACACCACTACGTATCAAAACAATGTGGTACTTCGGCATATCTGGTTTTAAATGTTTGGGTATATAGCCAATGATGCTTAAGGCAGGACTAGGTGTCCAATTACGAGTCGACTAAAGATATAGTGAGTGTGAGATAAACTGAAGCGGAAACTGGGTGGAGTTGCACCACATTCTTTTTTAACAGTAGCTAGTGGTTTATTTTTATAATCAACTTACAGAAATTTATTGAAATTTTAAATAGTGGCATATTTATTTAATCTTCTACCAGAGTTCCAAATGAAGTCAACGATATTATTAAAAAAAAATAAGGTACACTCAAATGTAGAACTTCTCCCTTAGAAATATTTTTTATTTTAATCTATTTATATTTAAAAGTTTTAAATTTTCTGTAACATTTTCATGAATTTTTGAATAAAACATTGTTGGTTTTACATTTTCATTATCAAATAAATTATCTAATATTTTACTGGGTTTAATATTAAGATAATAATGTTGACTACATATTGCACATGGAATAATGTATGGTAATAAACTAATGTAGCAATGTAGAGTATATTTAATATTTTCATCCATTTTATATATATCATTTAATTCTCCTTTTTCAGCTAAACTATGAAATATTTTCCAATAAAAGGGTCCCCATCCTTTAGGACCATAAAATTGAGGAATTGGATATGTATCTGTATTATATATAGTGTAATGAAGTGATCCAGGAAAAGAATTACTTTTTTCAATTATTTCTAAATGAAGATGAGCTATTTCATCTGCATCTAGTTTACTAATAAGATCAGCTAGGGTTTCTACTCTATTTATCTTCAAATTATTTAAATGAAGCTTTTGTAAATATAATTGGCGACTTTCTTCATTTTTCATGTATGTTTCAAGAGCAAAAATTTCTGATGGAATTGAGTATTTTTCATTGTCAATAATATTTTGAATTTCTTTTAAAAATATAGTATGAAATTCAATAGGTGAACATATAGAATATTTTCTGTTTCATCATCACTAGCAATTAAATGTACTACTGTTGGTAAAGTTTTTAAAAAAACTAGATCTAAGTTTATCATTAGCTTTTTTAAATTATAATTATCATTAACATTTTTATATTTAGGATGCATAATTTTTTAAAAAATCACTTAATATAACAGAAAAAGTATAGAAAATAAATGTAGGTAAGCAAAAATTGATGGAAAATTTTGATTATTTTCTTTATTGTAAAAAAGTTTTAAATTAAAAAGGTATTGGCCTTTACCTTTTTAAATTTTTTATTCATTAAAAAAAAAAATATCAATATTGGTAAAAGTAACTTAATATTAATTTTTTTTCATTCTCTTGGTTGGTAATTGTAGTTGATTTTTTCATTTTATGATGATTTGTGTGTTCATTAAATGGGAAATGATCAGGACATGTAAATGGTTTTTCTTTAACCCATTCAGTATTACGTTTAAGTTCTTCTTCTTCAGCTCGAGTAAAATCATTTTCAATTTTAAACATCTGACGAATTTGTTCTGTAGTTTTTCCCTTAATTTCGTTAGCAATCATCTTACATGTCACTTGTTCTAAACTTTTAATATCTAAAAAATGAGCAGCATTCACTAAATCGAATAACATAGTTTTATCTTCAGTTTGTAAAAAATTATCTTTAAAACCACCTTGGAAAGATATAATTGATCACGAGTACCATACTTTGATTAATTTTATAAATACTGACAATGTTTTAAGTTTATTTCCCAAAGAAGCATTTATAGAATTAGTTTTACAGAAAAATGGCATAAATGTACAATTAATTAATATTGAGTGTAGCTTAGAAGAAGAAGAGGAAGAATATTATAATGAAGAAACATATATAATATCTAGAATTCCTACTAAATGTTATATAAGAGTAAAAGATGCTTTAGAAAAAGAGAAAAAATACCAAGTACTTTTTCTTCACCATCTTAGTTATAATAGTGAAATAGTATATGAAAGAGTAAAAAAATTTAAAGGAAGAAAAATTGTATATAAAAAAGATAATATTTTAACAACAAAAGTATTAAATGAGATTATTACTTCTAAAGGTTTTAATAAACTTCCTAAAAAAAGTGTAATAATTTGAAATTTTTTATTGGAAAGTAAAAAAATAATGAAAAATATAATAACTCGATCTTATCTAATTACAGTGGACCCCCGCATAACGATTACCTCCGAATGCGACCAGTTATGTAAGTGTATTTATGTAAGTGCATTTGTATGTGTATGTTTGGGGGTCTGAAATGGACTAATCTACTTCACAATATTCCTTATGGGAATAAATTCGGTCAGTACTGGCACCTGAACATACTTATGGAGCGAAAAAATATCGTTAACCGGGGGTCCACTGTACTGTATAATTTTGATTTTTTTTTATTATTAGCTATTAGTATAATAAAAAGTATAATGAAATATATTATAAATATAATCAACCAATAATTTTTGCAACTTTTATTAATAATGGTTATATAATTTTTTTCTTTACCAAATTGTTTTTTATTATAATTAACTATTGCAATACCTATTTTACTTAAAAACAATCCATTCTCACATTTATATATATATTTATAATCATAAATAGAATCCATTTTCACTCTTGCTCTTTCATTATGAAAATTATACGAATTTAAAGTATTGTGATAATTGCATATATCATAACATATATTTTTATTTATCTCTCTCTTATTAGGATTACATTCATCTTTAGCAATAAAAGGATGATAACTAGGATAATGAATTTTATTTTCAATTTTATTAAATTCATCAATATCTGCAATACTAAATTCTTTGAAACCATCACGTTTTTCACATAATTTATGTAAAAATATACTTCTTACTAGAGAAATACCACCACCATCATTATTACCTGAATATTCATTCTTTAACCCTTTGACTGTTTCTGACATATAAATACGTCTTACGAGCCAATGTTTCTGACGTATTTATACGCATAAATTCTAGCAGCTTCAAATGAAGCAGGAGAAAGCTGGTAGGCCCACATGTGTGAGAATGGGTCTCCATGGTCAGTGTGCACCATATAAAAAAAATCGGGGAGCCAGTGGTGCATTGTGGGAATGCCATTTCAGTTGTCCTTTTTCAGCATTTCTAGCGGTAAGAAATATGTGATTCCCCAGCAAATCTGGGACTCTTTTCTTCCCAAGTGATGCTCTAACACAGATGGAAGTGTCAGTGAAGATCAATTTCATGATTTGGAGGAGTTTGAGACCAAAAGCAATGGAGGAGGAGGAGGGGGAGGAGGGGAGGAAGAGGAGGAGGAGGAGGAGGAGGAGGAGGAGGGAAGGAGGAGGAGGAGGAGGAGGAGGAGGAGGAGAAGAGGAGGAGGAGGAGGAGGAGGAAGAAGAAGATGTAATAATATTGTTCCCTTGAAGCAAGAAAAAAAAAAGTCCACCCCATGACAGTGACAAGATAAGGGGAGATAACATCTGATAAGAGCTGACTTTGATAAGCATAAAGGAGGGTAATATTACATGACCATCGCCCTCCCTTTGTTTTTGCTGGTACACAAACATTTCTGTCTGTCTATTTGTCTGTCTGTCAAGCTCCCTGTCTGTCCATCTAGCTCTCTGTCTAAGAGAGAGCCACAAGACTGTGTCATCACGTTTACTCACATCTTCAAGGAGAGTATAGCACTTTGTCTGGATTTCTTGGGTTATCCTAGGTAATTTACACTATGTATACTTGTATTTATATGTACCTATGAGACAGAGATAGGCAGACAGATAGAAAGAGAGACAGATTGAAAGATATAGAATGAGGGAGAAAGATAATTAGATAGAATGGAGCAGGGGAAGCAGCATCCGACCCCATTGTTTTGACAGGCGGGAGAGGGAGTGAGTAATGAGACAATATGTCACTTTGACAGCTGCCGACTTCTGGACTTCTGACACAAAACAATTATAAGCCACACACTCGCACACAAGACAAGGAGGAGGAGGAGGAGAAGGAGGAGAAGGAGGAGGAGGAGAAGGAGAAGGAGGAGGAGAAGGAGAAGGAGAAGGAGGAGGAGGAGGAGGAGGAGGAGGAGGAGAAGGAGGAGGAGAAGGAGAAGGAGGAGGAGAAGAAGGAGGAGGAGAAGGAGGACGAGAAGGAGGAGGAGAACGAGGAGGAGGAGAAGGAGGAGGAGGAGAAGGAGGAGAAGGAGAAGGAGAAGGAGAAGGAGAAGGAGGAGGAGGAGGAGGAGGAGGAGGAGGAGAAGGAGGAGGAGAAGGAGAAGGAGGAGGAGGAGGAGAAGGAGGAGGAGGAGGATGATTGTTTGTTTTTGAAAACAAGTTTTGTAAACAATATATTGATAATTATGTTTGTGTGCTTATTGTGTTGTATACGAGTGTATATATATATACATTGCACCTTACTTTGGTCTCACAGGCCACATAAGTTATGTGAAAAAATAAAATAGTGAAAAAAACAAAAAACCTTCAATAACAAGTAAAATAAAGTTTACCGGGTGAGCGGCAGTCGCCGCTGTTGCCAAACGCGGCTCATTTTCTGCAAACTTCACAGCTCTATATCTCGGTAAGTACCAATGGCAAAAATTTTTTTTGGACTAAAACACTCAGAAAAATAATCTTAACATTTTCATATGAAAAAATAATTTTTTTTTTTTTGAATATTTGGCGACATAGAATGACAGTTTCAGAGAGGGGCCTGAAACAGTCAAAGGGTTAATGATCAAAAAATATATTTTTTTATATTCCAAAATATTTTACCATCATAGAAAGATTTCAACCATTTTGGAAAAATTTTTTTAAATGATGGTAAATTTTTGTATATGATGATATAAAATATTTTTCCATCATAGAAAGATTTCAACCATCATAGAAAAGATTTCAATGATCAAAAAATATATTTTTTTTATAATCCAAAATATTTTACCGTCAGAGAAAGATTTCAACCATTTTGGAAAAAAATTTTTAATGATGGTAAATTTTTGTATAAGATGATATAAAATATTTTTCCATCATAGAAAGATTTCAACCATCATAGAAAAGATTTTAATGATCAA